>JBBMOE010000047.1:3506635-3725872 GCA_037975065.1 Chaetodon trifasciatus | reverse complement strand
CCCCCCCCTCGCACCCCCCCCCTCCTCCTCCATCCTTCTCTCTTCTGAGTTGTTTTCTGAATGCCTGCCAGGAAAGTTTAATGGCTGTGGAATTTGGACAGGAAAAAAGCGGCGCTGGAAGTTTCAGAGGAAGTGGGGATTTGTGCCTCACGAAGGCAGCACCTCTGTTTGTGTTCTCCCAGCCCGAGAGAGAGAGACAGACACAGAGAGAGAGACAGAGGAAGAGCGTCAGAGAGCTTTTCCAACCAACAGCACGGGCCTCATGGGGAGCCAGACCTCAGACGGGCCGTGATCGTTTAACCTCGCGTATACATGACCACGCATAGAACAATACCGAGACAGCCTGCCAGACACACACACCCACACACACACACAAATATTTTCACAAACCAAGATGCTAAACACATGCACATGTAAAAATATTCAGATGCACACACGGGCTATCTGCAGCCGTCACACACACACACACACACACACACACTGCTACAACCGCAAAACATACGCATTACACTCGGCCACACACACCATCACACGCCATTTACATCTTCTCCCGAACTGAGAGGAGATCTGCAGCTCAGCACAGCTCAGGTCGAACCCCGGCCCAGCTGTTCCTCACTGCCACTTCAGACAGTAGTACACAGATGCTGCACCCGCACATCCTTCACGTATTTAGACCTGCAAACGAACAACAGCGAGGGTTCGGCTTGACATGGCTTCAACATGTGTTTCCGAGCAGTGTCTTTGGTTTGGAGGTCCTCGCTCTGTTTCAGTCCAATGCAGCGCAGGCAAACAGTGTTTCTGTGAAAAAAAGAAGGGTTCATTTGCAAAGAATAGATTTATTTTCCCAAATCATGTGTTTTTTTGTGCTCTCCGGGGAATATCAGTCAAACGGGTGATGGTTTATTTATTTTAAGACTGGCTTTGGTCTGCTTTTGCAAATGATCTCTTCAGATTACACTGAAATATTTGCAGACACAATGTTCTCCTTTCTGGATAGTCCACAAACTTCACTGCAAACAGTTTTTATTGGAACTTCTTTCTACTGAAGACAGTACGAATCAGGCTGAAGTGACCCTTTAAACGACCTGGCAGCATCGTGTCAGTCAGACCTCAACATTTGTTTTTTGATGACTATAAAAACACCAACACATTGGATATATAATGCACACATAGAACAAATATATGGGTCTCTTTTAAGCGTCTGCGTCCACCAGGTTGACTAACTCTATGTAATCCATGGCTCTACCTTCCCACAAGCCCCTCACCCATGTCACCACTTAATGGCTGTACATCTGCCTGGCTCCCCATCCTTCACCCCACACCTCTCCGAGCTGAGCCCAGAGACAGATGGGCAGACATGGGGACAGACAGGCCAGGCGCCCCCAGCCAGCCGGCCGACCGACCGACCAACCAACCAGCCCGTCCGTCACTGCAAAGAAGGCCCTGATGCTGGAGACCGCCGTATCCATTACACACACATTAAAAACACTCGTGGGTTCGCTGAGCCTGCGCTGTGGCATTAGCTACCAGGGGATTCCTTAACACTCACATGGATGCACAGACGCACACACAAACACGTCCTCACACATGTGCGTCCGGCGTACTCACATCCTCCGAACAGCCGTGAAGCGGCGGAAGAACTGATGGGGACACATCCACCTCTCATCACCCCTTCACAAAGGCACCGGTGCACAGAGAGGCCTTCAGTCAGTGGATGAACTGCAGCACGTCAGTCACAAAGGTGCTTTAATGGCTGCGATGAAAGGCGCCGTGTCTTCATCCTCAACAAGTCCAGTTTCATCATCGTGAGGAGAAACACTGAGCCTGAGAGAGCCGTCGCCTCATTTCTCATGTCTTTGAAGCAGCAAATCGGAGAGAATAACCCCTGTGATGTCATCAGGGTTACCTGGAGCTGGGCTTGACATGTGGGCAGTTCGCCAGGCAGGAAAGTCTGACAACGGATGGTATTGAGTTGCATCGTGGGAAATGTAGGCTCCAGCATCTCTGGAACTCGACCCATACTGGAGATGAAAAGACATCGAATGTGTCTGTCAAGTGTCCCAACTTTCTGCGATACCCAACGACTGGACCTCCCCTTTAAGAGATCACTGCAGGGTTATTTTCACACTTCTGGTCCATCATTCATCAGTAACGCCGACATTTGATGATGAGATCTTGAAACAGAGCGGCATGAATGAAGTCTGACCAGACAAACAAAGAAGCTCTCAAACATCCATCAGAGGTTACGGACAGACTACCTGCGTCATCTTTGGCCCATCATCCTTCCCATCATTCATAGCTGGTGCTCAGGTGGGTCTGGGTGGGGCTACAGATCACCTGTAACAAGCCACAGGAGCTCCTCCTCTGCTGCTGTTAGCGATGTTAGAGATTCACACCAAAGCATGTAACAGACCCACCGATCCACCAGGGGGCAGCGCGTCAGGGTCCTGTTTTGTCTCGCCTCAGTGTATGAATAAGCAGAGCCAGCAGGGGGCGAGTGCGTACATAAGTTAACTCGACACGCTTAAATGAAGTCACGCAGGTAACGTCACCTTTTTTCAACCCAAACTGACCAAACTGCGTGACCTGGAATGTTTCCCAACAAGCTTTATTTTGAAAGGGTAACCAGACATGTTTATTACTGCTAGCTTGACCACAGAAGGAGAACGTGTTCTTTTCACGCCTTTGTGAGGCAAAACGTGGCACAGACTCGCTGGACCGGCTGTCCGGCTCTGTTGTTCAGGTTGTTTTGCTGATGCGGCGTTGCGACCAAACGTTTTCTTTGGGCCTGTGCGTCTCTGTGTGCTGAAATGTGAGCTGTGGAGTTTCTGATTTTTCCAAAGTTGAGCACTGTCTTCTGCGTTTTCCTGCCTTCTGTCTGCAGAGTTTTGAATTCTGCCTGTTTTTCAAGCTGTGATTCTTGTTGTTAGCATAAAGCACGTTCAGATTTTTTTCCACCTGGAGTAGAAGACTCAAAATTGACTTTCAAATACGACAAATTCACGACTATTCTTGTATTTACTGTACTACAAATTCCGCAGCTCGACCAGTTTTCCACTTTCACCTCCAAGCTGTTTTTTTAATAATCTGTTGTTTTGCATTGACTGCTTGTGTTTCTGTCCCTCTGAGCTGTGGCGACGTCGCCGTGCTCGCAGGTCTCAGTACAGTTTTATCATAACTAATATAAATGATGGCCAAAGCTACTGCGTGTATATCAGCTGTAATACACTGAAGTTGTCCTTTTGTACCAGAGGCTGTTTCTGCTGTGCAGTGATGGACATGAAATGTTGTAAGAAGGTGTCTTAAAGCTGTTTGCTGCGCCACGATCCAACTGCAGCTCTGTTGCAGGCTGCAGGGTGTCGCATTCGACACTGCCAAAGACAAACACACCCAAAAGAGGAAATGCCGATCAACAAATGGCCCCAACAGTGACGTGACTGCCGTATAGCACGCCACTGTCACATCAGCTGTGAAGAGGTGGACGACGGCGGGCGTCAGAGCTGTTAAATCCAGTCCGGGGTTGTTAGTGGAGAAAGCTCCCCCGCCGGGTCTGGAACATAACATTTGACACCGCGGCCTGACATGAGAAACAAACTTTTGGCACCGGAGTCAGCCCTAAACAAACTGGGAGCTCTGCTGGACACAAGTGGAGGCAAATCTTGATAAGTAACAGAAACGGTATAGAAGTCAGCAGAGATTTGTCCTGATCACAGATTATTCCTGACACGTGCTCTCCCCAGACGTGGAAAGTATTTTGTGTTCTTGTGTTCTGGGAGCGACTGCAGCAAAATAAAGCTGCTTTAAAATTCCATATGCTGCTGGCAATTATGTTGTTTTCTGCCCACAAGTAATGCCTTTGTCGTCTAGGTATCTGTTTTGATTAGCCATCCTGTCAGTGCGCGGGGATCAACGGATCAATCTGGAAACCTGCTGCCAAAAGAAAATCTTTGCGAGAATCTGGTATTACTCACGGTGGATATCTTCGCAAACAGGCAGACAATATTCATCCCAGAAAAATTCATATGGTTCATATAAACCTCCTGGTGAATTTTATGAGATTTATAGAATATTTTTAAGAGAAAGTTATTTATGGTTGGTGCTTATTACTTCTAATTACAAAATCCTTTTGTCTGAGTAGGAAATATATTTTTAATTGCGATAAATCTGGGTTGAGACAAAGCAGCTGACAGCTGAAACGCTCTGGGCAGCTGGATGCTAAACGTTCAGCTCTCACGCTGCAGACAAACGCATTCATATATTTGTCAATGATGCGAATGCTCTCTGCAGGTTACACTTTAAAGAACATGTAAGAAAGTCATAAATCTGCAGCCACAGCATGTTTCTCTCATGACCTGCTTCACCGTGAGGAGCCACTGTGTGTGCGGGTGCCACACATGTGTAGGGGGAGCTTCTACGTGACGACGCGCAGACGGCTTTTTGTTGGATCTCTTACACGAGCCGGGCATCGTGATATATGTGGACTTTCAGCGGGCAGGCAGCACAGCAAAGTCCTGACAGATCTCGTGAGTTTCTACCTGCAGTGGGGGGGTTCCCTGTCGACCCACCTCGGGCCCAGGATCGTGGCTGCGGGGTGGAACGGCGGCTGGGCCTGTTTACTCAGCTGTGGGGCTCCCCGGGTCCAGGGGAAAGAGAGGATGTGTTCAGGGCCTCATTAATCATGGCTGCTTCGGAAGAGATAAACAGGCAAGGCCCAGCAGGGATGCTGCAGCTCCTGCTGCTGGGGGGGGGGAGGGACAGAGGAGAGGAGACGGTGGACTCGCACACCAGGGGATACACCATAACACTTGCTCTTTGGTTCCACATCTGCACGGCTGCACGGGCTTGTAAATCTACATTCCTCGTCTGGCCGGATGCAAACAGAGCGCCCGACGCATGTGCATGAACCCGGGGACGTTTCTTGTTGTGCATTTGGAGCGAGATGCCGAGCGTTGTGTGTGGATGCATGAGCTCAGGACAAAAGTCTTTCATGAGAGAAAAGCGTTAATTGAAAGATTATCAGGCCAGGACGCTCTCCAGTTATACACAGCACAGGCGAGCAGATGAAAGTTTATTTTTAGAGAAGAGGCAGCACGGACAGGAGGAGCTTTTACTCTTTCAATGCTAACATCAGCCTCTCAGCATAGTTTAGAGATAGAGCTGAAAACATGTGAACTTATCCTTTAATGCATACACGTGAATAAGCACTAACAACCTGCAGCCTGCTGGTCTGATTACAGCCAACGAGCCTTTATTTAAACTCTAAATTTGATTCATTTATATACACTTTTTCAACAGAAAGCTGCAAACATTTGAGGGCTGCGATGATGTATGATAAGAACACAGTGATAAAACAGAGCTGTCCCTCTCTTTCACTGCCTTTGCCGTCTGCATTCAGCAGCTATCGAAAAAAGGCAAACATGTCAGAAATGTCAGAAAAGCTCGTCTACATTGTGGCGAAGCATTCCAGTGGTGAGACCGTAAGAAACGAAAGCGGCTGAGTTTATTTTGGAACAAGCAGCGGGCGATGGAGGAGAGTGGGATCGTATTTGATAAGCAGCTCAGGGCTTTATGGACGAGGCGTGAGCTAACAGGAAGTGGGAGCAGAGATCTGTGAACAGGTGTGATGTGACTGAGTCTGTTGGCGGTGGAGTAAAACCGGAGGGACGTTTTCAGGGCATGAAAGATGAACGCGTGCTTTCTTCTCACATCTAAGTGAGGAGCGTTGCATTGTGGGATTGTTTGCGGTAAGAACTGTACCTGCCGTGGACACTTCCTCTTAAGTGCATCAGTTCTGCACTGTCACTGAATCTGGACACAAAAATGAAATGATGGATTGAAATGATGATTTTCAGTGTTATTGTGTATAACTTGACGCTCACGTCTGCTTAGCATTGACTGTTATATGTTGCAGTCTAAGCATTTAGTCTGGTTTATTTATTAATGGGAGATTCTGGGCTCCAAAACTCTAACCACAAACATTGGCCTCATTTGATACGAATTCAACGTTCCCCGTTAACTTGACTCTGCTGGCTTGAATCCCACCAGATCTTTCCCTGTCTGGATCCCCCTCTTACTTCTCACTTTCTCATTAAAAGAGAAGAATGCTTGAGAGGTTTGAACTCAACTGTAAGAAAAAGACGCAGAGAAATAGTGTTTCTGTCAATCTGTCAGGCGGACGAGGCACCGGGTCACGGCGCTGTGTTATTCTACACCCACGGACCCTGAGAAGAGGACTTTGGTGAAACCTGCTCCGGCTGGGGTCCGCTCCAAACAGCCCACCATTATTACCTGCTCCTCCTCTGCTCGGCCTGGGCGCCTCCTTCCAGACCTCGCTCCAGCAGCCTCCATGTGTCAGGGCAGGAAAGATTTCACTCATCTCCTGTGCAGTATTTCATCAGCGTGCAGGAAAAAGAAGAAACGTCTGAGACGGACCAATCAGCTCGAAAGACCTGACAAATGCAATAAGCCAAAGGTTTATTTCAGTGCTCCCTCTAAATGGGTTTTAAGATATTGTATTTCTCTGTTTATGTAAGGCTATTTCTTAATTATAGTGTGTGTACGTGCACGTGTTTGTGTGTGAGCGTGCGTCTGTCTGCGCCCGTGTGCACGTGTCCTTGTGTTGTACTCTAATTGGTCTTGATAGGCTCGGAAAAGTGACATCATTACCAGATTGTCTGGATTTCCCCCAGAAGGTCAAACAAGTGGGCAGGACTGAAATGCTGCTCGGCGGTGTGGCGAAGGAAAAGCAGCCATGGAGCAAAGATACGCTCAGCTAGCATGATAACTCCATCGTGCTGAGGGTAACTGAGTCAGACACCGAAGGGGACCGGCAGAATATTTATGCTCTTCAGCGTCTGATGGAGCGCGCTTGATCTTTTTCTTATATCTCTAAAACATCTGAAAGACGAGAAATAAAGAGAGGCAGCAAAGCCATCTAGACGCTACCTCAGCTTCCATTTGCTCCGAGCCGAATGTTAGGACATCATCTTGATATGATAACTTTATGGGATATTATGTGTCGTGTAACTGGATAAAAGCACCTAGAAAAGAAGTGCAAAAGGCTGCAGGAGGATGCTTATTTATGGCTTATTGTAATAAGAATTCAAGCAAAATCCCAGCGATGCTACAATATAAATCAAAACATAAACTGTCCTCATGAAGACCAGGGAAGTGGATCACATGGCTCCAGCTCTCAGATCTGTGCACTGGCTTCCTGTGTGTCAAATGAATGTGAACATTCAGCTTTTATTCGCCTCATAGCTGGAGCTTGAAGTCTCTCCTGCCGAAGACTTTTCTGTCGCTTTTTAGTCTTCTTCTGTGGTGCTGTAAATATAAATCACCTGGCCTGCATGTAGGAAGGCAGGTTTTTCATCAGTGGCCTCATTAAAATGATGATACAGGGATAAATCGGTGAGGAACACTAACTGAAAGTCATATTTTAATCTTTTATACATGCTGAAAATCAATGCTTTTGACGCAGTGTTTAAAACTAACATGTCACTATTTGTCTTTGTTAATGTGTGTTAATGTGTGTGTCCTTTGCAGTTTTAAAGTGAAGCATCAGCTTGGGTCAATAAATCCATGTTTTAGTTTGAGTAAATAACCCACATAAACAATAACATGGTGCTCGCAAACTGGGTCCATTTTCAGTGCGTTTTATTTGTTCTAAACGCCGTAACGCCTGGATTTAGACTCTCTTAATGTCTGATGTGAAATGTGGCTGCACATCAAATTCAGCTTGTGTGAGGGGGTAAATATTGACGAGAGCTGAAGTTATCAGCCTGGAACACCAACGCAAAGACTCTGCCGGCACTTTTTAAGTCGGATTCAGTCACAAAAACATTAACTGGATGATTTTTGCTTCTTTTCTTCTTTACAATTTAATTCTGCCACCTATTTAAATTCTTGCTGAGATATTGACTGATGACCTTTTAATGGTTTAGTCCGATCACGCTCCATAGTTTCCCTCTGTGCTCCTCCACACCTGACATGGAAAATATTATAGTGAGTCACTGACGCCACCTAGTGTTCAGACACAACACTGTGCTTCACATGTCTGGAATAACTGGACGGCAACAATGAGAACAATCTGTGATTTAATTGTTTGTCTCTGATCCATATGTATTAACTCATATTTAGTTGTTGAGGAGTAATTTTCCGTTAGAGTAGAATGATCTTTTCGGGCCCAAAGACAAAGATGGCTGCTGGTAGGAACCTCATGATCTGATTAGTTAGTGAGTTAGTGATTCACATATGACAATACAAACATGTTACAGCACATGTCAAAATAAAAAGTCCAAACAATATTTTATCCAACAAAAAGACATTTAGTCAAAGTAGAAAAAACACAGGGGTCACAAGTACATTTACTTAAGTAATGGTACTTCTACTGCACTACATTTCAGAGAGAAACATCACTTCACTACATTTATTCAACACGTGTCATTACTTTGGTTTACTTTGATTCAACATACATAACACATGATCCTCTTATAGAATATAACACATTATACACAGCTTCCTGTGGCTTTGAGCCGGTCGAGGGGCCGAGTTGACAGTTCCTGCACAGTTTACCTTTAAGGCAGCCAATGAGAGTGATAAAGCTGTTAAAGTTGAACAGGAGAGGCCTCAAAAATCACCTTTCTTGACCTTTAAGCTCCATAATTTAACACTCTGAAAGCAGCCTTTTTTTTATAATGAGTGCTTTTACTTTGGCCACTTTAAGTATATTTTGCTGGTAGGTAATACATATCCACTCTTGAATCTGGACTTTGAATGCATGACTTTTACTTGTAAAAAAAAAAACAGCTGCATTTAGCCGCTGCACTGAGCCAGCACGCACAACGCCAAGACCCTGAATCTGAAGCAGCTAAATGGAACACGGCCGTCATTCGCTTCATTATTTACACCTGTGCTTTTCATCCAGCACACGACATGGTCCACGCACAAAGAGGAAACACACGCCAGAAGTTAGAACTCTTATATTCCATTGCATTCGTGTAGCTGAAGCTTTTTACACGCGAGAGCTGCTTGTTTCTGCTGCTCAGTCACAGAAGTGCAAACACAACTGCATGTCAGCAAACAGCAAAACACACAGACAGCCACCTTTATAACTGTGACTCACAGCTCTGCTCTCCTGAGTGGCAGCTTTGCTCCCCGCCTGAAGAGCACGTCCAGTGCTTTCAGGGCCAAAACAAAGGGTTTTGGGATTTACATATACGTGAAGTTTTACTCTATTTCCCTGTTAAGCTGGAAAAGGTGTGACAGCTACTCTGCAAAAAAGAAAGACTACAAAGGACAATCATTGCATATCGTGCTCTACCAGAAGTGGCCTCATGGTGGCGTGTGTGACTACAACATGACCGAGGTTTGTCAGGCTCACATCTTCAGGTCTTAACCCCCCCTTTCCTTTCAAGGGATCATTACTGGAAACAGTAACCACAATAAAGCCCTGCAGAGGTGCTGCACACGTAGTGTTCCGCCCTGCCCTCCTCGTTCATGACCGGTGGCTCTGAATGGGACACGCTGCTCACACGTTTCCTCCGTCCACCCTCCAAAGTATTGACTCAAATCAAACACAGCAGCAGAGTTTTATCTCACTCACAGTGTGTTGCCCGGGGACGTCACCATAAACCTTATCGTCACGTCCTCGTTCATCACCGCCACCATCTGCTCTCACTTCAGTTCAGCAGCACCGGCCGCAGGTAGTTACGAGGTCAGAGGGTGGACTGAAGTCGTCATCATGTTTTTATCCCTCATGTTTTCCATTTCCCTCTGTCGCACTGTCCAACAGACAGTTAACGCAGATAAACAAAAAGAAAAGTTCCCAGGATGGTTTCTATGAATGAGCCTTTATATAACGAAATGGGATTATATTCAAGCTCTTGCATCAAGGAAAAGTGTTTTTTTATTATTTTATTTTTTTTATAAAGGGAATCGTTCCAATTTTGTAAATATGCTTATTTGCTTTCTTGCCAGGAGTTAGATCAGATCAATACCACTCTCATGTCTGCCCATTAAATATGAAGCTACAGGGGAGGTTAGCTTAGCTTGGCAAGAAGACATCTTGTTGTCACAGTCCAGAACATCACCCCCATAAAAATACAACTTCTACTCTTTTGTACAGGATAAAAAAAACTAGCTTTTGGTTTCCAGTAGATACATTTTTCTCTTTTGAACAGAGGCAGCCCTGCTGTTTCCCCTTGTTTTGACTCTTTATGCTAAGCTATGCTAACCATCAGTCAGCTTTAGCTCCATATTTAACAAACACATGTACGAGTGGTGCTGATCTTCTCACACAAGCCTCACCAGCATCTCTTTAACGTGAGTACACGTCACTTTTGCTGAACAGTAACAACAACTGACAATTATAAGGTATTAGTACATGCTATTATATAAGAGAAGTACACGGCGGGTTGAAGCGAGGCGCTGATCATTAGACGCAGTCAGAGTAGAAAAAAGGTATTTCTCCTTTATTAGGATGACGTTTCAGCCTTCAGGCCATCTTCAAGATGAACAATGAGAAGTCTCATCCATACATGTCAGAATATGTCAGAACATGTTAGTGTGACAGTTAGAGAAGAATCACTCAGTTATGTGGGTTAAACAGAGATATTGACTGAAATGACAGCTAATATTAGCCGCCATAAGCTAAAGGTCATGATGATAAATGTTGTCAGTTGAGGAAAGTCCAGTTCTTCTGCTCTTAAATCTAAATCAACAGCGTTAAGTTTCCAACCAGCTAAGAGTAACTAAGAGTTAGCCAACTGTTTTTTCATCTTGTTTTTTGTGGAGCTTCGTTGTGCTAACACTGCTAGCATTAGCTGTGTTGTTACAGGAAAGTCTGTTCTGCTCCTCGCCGATGTGTGTACCTAAATTTGCCTGATGGCTATCCCCTGAAAGTAATGATAAAGCTATGTGTGAAAAAGAAATGGTCAAACTCCACGGATTCATTTGTTTGGCTAAGTGTTAGCCGCTAGCAGCTAGCTTGCACAGTGGATGTGAGCATCAGAAGCTCACATGCAATGCATTCTGGTACATGTAGGCGCTGCTGGCACGTCTCCACAAGCAGGAGGATGCAACTTTCTTGGTCAACAGAGCACACGCTGAGATATTTTTTTGCTTCAGTCGACTAAATTTACCATCAACAGATTAACTTCATAGCAGATTGAACCGCTGCAGTGAGAACAGACCGTCCCATTCAGCACGATTTCCATTTCATTTGAAATTATTCAAACTTTTATTTACTGCAAGTTAAGCTCTTTTAAAGACCTCATAAGTACAACTGTTGATATATTAAGCTAGTTTTATAATGAATGTATAAAGTCCAATAAGGCCTCTGTAGTTGAGTTGTTGTTGAGCATTTAATGCTTTTTGAATTAAGTCAATCAATCATTCTATCTTTATCCCCCAATCAATTCCCATGTGAAACTGGACTCCAAACCAGATCAATGGGCTTGACTGTCAAAACAGGTCCTCCGAAGATCTTAAATAACAAGTGCATGAAAGACCTATTTAGAATCACTTGTGATTATGCAATGGTATGTGTAACAGAATATCAGAGGGAAAATGTTTTCCCTGAACCAGACCCACCCGGATCAGATGCACTCTGTGGCATAATGCAGCATTCTCAGCTTCAGGGGTATAGCAAGTTTTTTTTTCATATGCAGTACACTGGACTGACAAAGTTGCTACTGCTTTTTCGTGAAGGTATCTGATGCACCGCCTGGTTTTGGTCGTTAAGCATCTGTTTGTTTGTGTGTTTTAAACAGAGAGTCGACGGCTATGCTAGTGGCCCTGTGAGACTGTCCTTAGGCACAATGGTGCTTTGAGCTAAATGCTAACATCAGCGTGCTAACATCAGCGTGACAATGCTAACATTCTGATGGAGTGTTTACTAGCTTAGTCTAGTTTGTTAGCATGCATTTTTTTGCTAATTAGCAGTAAAAAAAAACAGCGCTCATTGCCATCAATAGAGCCACTGCTACAGTTAAAAAATGTCAGTATCTACAATTTAGATAAGAACTTGAACATAGTTTAGGCTGCACACACAACCAGACAAAATATTTTTGAGCATTTTTTTACTCTAACGCAGCTTAATAAACATCAAATCAGAGCTACAGTAAAACTGAGGCTGTGAACGATCGCTTGCCTTTGCTTTACCTCTCTTTACATCTCGAGCACAACTCCCACGAGAAAGAAACGCGAGGGACACACGATACACCTGCTCTCGCCTCTGGGAAATTCTCTTATATAATAAGTATATGACAGGAATGTGTGGGAAACATGCGAGTACCAAACACCTGCCAAGAAAGAAACTGGTGTGTACAAGCGAACATGATTCATTAATTCTGATGTACAAACTAATGAGATACCACATCTGCTCAGCTAAAGGTGAATTTGTCAACACGTTCTAGTCTATTCTGCATCTCTGTGTGAGATCCCTGTGCATTCCTTCCCCAGTGTTGCCAGTAAGGTGATTACCAAGTATCATTTCCTCTAGCTGTGGAAACCCATTTTCTGGGTCAGTGGGCCCCTCCAAAGGACTGATTGAGCCTTAAAAGGGGCTCCCTCAAGCATACGTTTGCTCCCCTTGTATCCAGGACAATGGGCCCAACTGCAGCAAAGCAAAGCAACAACGCCCTCGCAGCATTCTGGGAAATGCTGTAACATCAGAGGAATAGGGCGCTTAAGTCAACAACACATCGGTCTCATGCAGCCTGAGTGTGATTTACAGTCTCACTGTTGTTGAATTTAGAGTTTTTTTGTTGTGATTTCTGTTAAATCTCTTCTGTGTGTTTTACATTATTTCATTATTAAAATGAATTTAATTTAGATTGATGAATGGAAACAGATTCATCCTCTGGAGACCATGAATATCAAAATTTCATGGAAATCCATTAATAGTTATCAATTATCTAACTCACTGACATCCTTAGAAAGCACTGCAGAACAGCTGCTTTAAGTATGTTTACAGTCCACCGTTTTCCTACATTAGCTTCATCTGCTCGTCATTTGGCTCATCCTGCTCCTCAGAACTGCTCGTGCGTGGCATCAGTGATGGAGGAGAGGAGCTGAGGAGAAGAGAGGAGGAGGTGGAGGAAGGGAGGGATCTGTTGCTCCCTGTGTAACGAGATTCCCAGCTAATCAGTGACTTTCCTGCCTTATCTCTGCCATCAGGACACTCGGGAGGCCGAGTAACCCAGGACGAGCTGATGTCATGCCGAGATGGGTAATGGGGGGAGGGGGAGAGGTGTGTGTGTGTGTGTGTGTGTGTGTGTGTGTGTGTGTGTGTGTGTGTGTGCGTGTGTGTGTGTGTGGGTGTGTGTGTGTAGTGCTGTTTGTTTGTGGGCCACAGTGTTTTGTTTCATGTTGTTTGTTACAGTGTGTTCTCACAGGTGTAATGTGCCTGTAACTCCTCTGAGCTCCAGTCAGAGTATGTCCGTTACTGCATGAGGCTTACCCTTATGTATATGCATTCCTTTGTGTGTGTGTGTGTGTGTGTGTGTGTGTGTGTGTGTGTGTGAGAGAGATAAAAAACAAGACCGAGCAGGAGGAAGCAATCTTCGCCGTGGATGTAGGAAAGAAAACCACAACCACAACAAGTGATGCATCTTTAAATCCTCAGATTTGTTTATTAGGTTCTGTTTGACAACAGTCTGAGCTGAAATGATAACAACATCTTAAGATAAGATAAGATAAGATAAGACTTTATTGATCCCACACCGGGGAAATTCAGTCATTACAGCCAGCAACTATTACAAAGAGCAAACACAGTGGCACATAAGGGGGAAGATAAAAAGTACACAGGATACAGAACAGAAAACAAATGTGTACATGTACATGATGTACACATTAGAAAAATACTAAATGCCATAAAAATTGTCAAACATGTCTTTTCTTGTATTGCACTTGAGAAACACTGTTGCATACATGTATTATGCACAACATGTACACTTTAAAGGAACAATTTGATGTTTTGAGGACGTACTTCTTTGCTTTTGATTAAGTACAGGAAGCAAATAGCCCAGCTCACTTACAAAATGCTGCACACTAGCACCTCTTGATTTTAGTAATTCACAAGTTGCATTTTGTTTGTTTAATCTACACAAAAACAGAAATGTAGAAACTTCTTGGTGCTGATTTCCTGGAAACTTTGCAGTGAAAAAAAAGTCATATTTTCCAAAAAAGTCAAACTATTCTTTCAAATGATTTCACACTTGAAAATGCTCATAATGATATAACCTGAATAACTTTACAAAATTACATTTCAGATGAATTTACATTTTGGAAATATGTATTTACTATTTCAAAAAGAAGCAATTCAGACACGATCTGAATCCTGAGATGGTTTAACTTTCATAATCTCATTTGTGTGTGTCGGTGTGTGCATTTATGTGTGTGGTTCCCTAACAAGGTTAGGCTTTGTGTATGTGTGGAATGATACCGCAACAAAAAACATCAGAAGCTGTAAGAAAATAAGTAGAGACAAAAACAAACCAGCCTGACTTTTGTTCATTGATGGTTGCAGAGAGAGAAAAGCAAGCAGACAGACAGACAGACAGACAGACAGACAGACAGACAGGAGAGAGTCAAAGCAGACAGACAGGCAGGTCGACAGACAGGCCAGCAGGCAGACAAGCAGCATCTCCCTGATTGCCACAAGAGGTGTCCCTTACACTGCCCCACTCTGCAGTCAATGGAAAAATGATCTCACTCCCTCAAACACCGCTGACTTCATCCCCTGATGTGAGGCCGAGAGAGGCTGACATCAGTGCAGCTTTACCTGAGCAGAGCAAATGTAGCATGACACGAGGAGGGAGGGGTCACAGCGCTGCCCGCAGCACGGGCCCAAGTTTTCTCAATGGAATATTGTTTTTATTATGTCATGCCGCATGGCGCTATACCCTGAAAACATGTGCCGAGGAAGAGGAAAACAAGGTGCCATGTTACGTTATTGTGCCCACGCCCCGTTTCTGAGACTCAAAGCTCAGTCAGATCATTTCGGTTTATTTCAGCGTCGTCTTCTCTGAGCTTTGGCCGTCGTTTCTATCAGTTAACATCACCCAGGTGATTGCTGAGGTCTGGAAACATGACATCACTGCAAAAAATATGTCACAGGGGCAAGAAAGACAAGGGAAACTCACAGCTACGGCAAGTGCAGCAGGTCAAAACTGAACCAGGAATTTGGTTTAGTGTTCAACTGACTTTAGGTTTATTCATTTACAGTTTTCTTTAGGTTTTTCTTAAAAATAAGTTTGGTAAACCAGTTTTTTTGGGTTCTGTTTATGAACCTGCTGATCGTCTAACTTTGCCTTGTCAGAGTTCTTGTTTGTGGTGTCAAGTTCCCAGATCTCAGCGATCAAATTCAGTCAGCCGTTCATGAGCGAGGATGGAGCGAGGTTCACCACTTTGTGAACACAAGATTGGATGAAGGAGATGAACTGCTGTCGGTAAACAGAGTTGGGCTGTAGATGGTTGGATTCTGTTTTGCAGGACGTTCTCATTGTTTAGGCTAACGGAGCGCAGCGTGGTCCCAGTATGAGGCCCCGTCCCAGAGCCGGCCCCCTTACAGCCCTCCCATTTAGTCCATGACAGCCCAGAGCTCTCACACTGTGAAATCGGCAAGTCCTGCAGGGCTCCTCCTTGATGTTTTGGGGCCCTTCATGCACAATTCCTGTAAGAGGCAATTACCCACAATTCATAGCTTCATTGTGTTAAAAACAGGCATGACAGGGGAAACCCAAAGTCATGAATAAGAAAGGTCTCTAAGTGTTAACTTCTACAGGGAGTTATTTCCAGTTAACACGTGTTGATGTGAGAGTTGATTGTCAGCTTGCAGAGCTGATGCTGCTTTTCAGGCCTTTTAAAGGCGCTAGATTACGTTAGCGACGCTACTGTAGTGATTTTTACACCCTCAAAGTGAAATTCAGACCGGCAAGTTTGCTGTTTGACTTCCGTCCAAGCTCCTGTGATGAGACTTAGAAAGAACACAAAGCTCTGTACACAGAACGTGCTCATATCGAGGTACCAGCCCCACTAAAAGTAACCCGCAATTACCATAAATGTAGCGCTAATATCACTGAGAGGCATCCAGTGTCTGTCAAAGGATACCATTCATTAGAGCCACATTGCAGAAACCCACTGGCATTTCCACCCCAAGGACACAGCTTACGCTAATAGCGCTTAAAGCGTGTCCTCGCTGCTTCTGAGCGATCAGTCGGTACAGCTCGCGCACCTCCATGAAGGGCGCTGGTGCACATTCTTGGCCTGGTGAAGTCCCAGATGTCACAGGATGGCACGAGTGCCAGTCTCACATACCGCTCCCCGTTAGCTCACTTCAAAGACGGCGCGGCGTGCCAGGCATTTGGTACATGTGGGGCATTAGCTGCTCCTTACGGGTGCAAGAGGTCACCTTTTATCTGTTGATTCGCTGTCGTGTGTGTGTGTGTGTGTGTGTGTGTGTGTGTGTGTGTGTGTGTGTGTGTGTGTGTGTGTGTGTGTAGAGGGCCCTCTGTGCAATGATGACACAGTAGATTTATTCAGATGATATGTAGGTATGCGCTCCATGGTTTTATTTTTTCTACTGTGCTCTATAGGAGCATCCACTCTCTTTAAATCCATTTAATATACTTAAATGCTCTCCAGTGTTTCCAAATAAAAACAATATAGGACCTACAAGTGTTTCAGATGACAGACACATCAAGAGGAAAACATGGTGAATGTACCACACAGCTGCACTCTTGCTTATAATGCTAATGTCAGTCTGTTGGAGGGTCCACCTCTGTGGTCCAGAGTCCAATACCTCCCTACTGAACCTTCAAGACACCCTGTCAAGGTGAGTTTTTCTAGAACCTTCCCATCCTGTTAGGCTCACCCTCACCCATGGTGGGACATGTGCGGTCAAGCTGAGTGACCTTGTGTTATCAGGTCTCCTAGTACCGGATAAACCCAAACTAAACACAACCGCCCACTTGTTCAGGCCTCCAAACAGTCTTGTGTGTTGTTTTGGTGGAAAGATCTGGAGGCATTGTTTACACCACAGAGTTTACAAGGATTGAGAGTCATTACAAGCAGGAATCCAACAAAATTAGACAGGCTCCCTTGTGAAAACACTACAATACGGGATTGCAAAACCATGAAACCCCAGAAGAAAATGTGGAGCAGAGCTCAGAAAAGCTAAAATAACCTGCTATTAATCTGGCTTTTGTTTGATTTTCAAGTCAATACTGAGTGTCCCTTTATGTGGAATTCTTAGGAGACGTCTAAATCATCAGTATGCCAAACAGTCTTACCATGTACATATCCTGCCTTTGATTGAACAGAGGCAGTTTTGATGAAGGGGAGGCCATGCCCCGGGGCCAGCCCCGCTGGTTTTCCCCTTGTATGGATAGATAAACCAGCTGCATCACTATAAATGACATGACATAGGATTTTTTTTGTCCCCCCTGCCCCCAAAATTAGCATGGAAGTGAAGTGGAAAATGGGATATAAATGGAAATGTGGGTGAAAAAGGGGCTGGTGGCAACAATAGGAGGGTTTACACAAAACCAGCACTATGTGGGCAGAGGGCGAGCGAGCAAGACAGAGAGAGAGAGACGTCAACAAGGCTCCTCTGTGTCTCCTTAAAGCCATCCTCCTTCAGAAGACAACAATGTCTCCCACAACACGCTCCGCTCTCCACAATGTGCCTTTGGCCGCTGATGGAGGGCCAGTTTTATAGTGTGAATATACATGAATGTGTGTCTTTAGCAACTTCAGTTTAATTTGATGCCAAAGCAAGTGACAGAGTCCAAAAAATACATGAAAATTGATTCAAATAAACACAGATGATCTCTTACTTCAAGAGTAAGTACAAGCACAGCCTGGTTAGGTTTGCTGTTGGGTTGAAAGTCTAACAGCTGCAGTGATTATGACGTCGTACAAAGAGCAAGAAGTCCACGTACAGACTGCAGTTTGTGTCCGTGTGGAACCGAAAGTCAGCGTTTACTGGTTTAAACTTACGTAACGTACGTAAGTTACGTAATGCACGTAACAGCAATGTTTGTAATCCAAACCTTGATTTACCATAAACCTGAAAACCAGGTGGTTTTGTTGCCTCAGCTTAAGCAAACTGGGATCATTTCACACTATAAACCCAAGATTACAAAGGTCCCTCATGCCTTTATGCCTGTTCCTATGCTGGTACTTTACATATTTGTCATGAGCAATCAACCCATTCAGTCATTCAGGTATGAGGTCATGCTGACTGATGGTTTTCTATTCACAGCCCACATTCAGAATGAGTGGATGCTGCGTAAAACATAAATAAGACACACTGTGGTCCATTGTTAATCCTTTTGTAAAACAGTCCAAGGACAATATATGTCATGTTTTACCTCATCAGCTTCACTGATTTTTGTAAATATCTGCTTTTTCTGAATTTGATGTAGCAGCTTCATTGGTAACAGGTGATAGTCTCATGATTGGGTATAAGTTCATTTGTAAATGACTGAATTCTGTTTATTTATGTTTTACACAGAGGTTGTTTATTAGTCCCATCAAATCCCATTAAAAGAGAAAAAAAGCATCGATCCTATTTGCAAATCATTTCTGTGCAGCCAATATTTATAACAGTGTACTTATATACAGTTCCAGGAACGATTTCCATGATGACAGAAACAGATGTAAAGCTACAAATGATATTTTTATATTATTTGTATGTTTGATAAAGGTCAGTGCAATTTAAAGTGCTGTGTGTGTGAGTGATAACTAACTAATATCAGACTAAAGCAAGCCTAAAATCACACAGAAAGTAAAAGATTAAAATGACACAATAAAAGTATAACCGGGGCTTAAAGAAGAGCTTTTACATTTTGTTTGTTCTGGGGTATTTTCTGCTGTTTCAGACCGTTAAAATGGGTGTTTTGCAGCGTCTGTGTGTCCGCGGCAGAGTTTAGAGTCAGCTTTGTGTTTTATCTGGCAGCTCAGCTGGGCCGGTGCAGCTGCATGGCAGCCACTTCTCTTCAGGCTGCCAGTCAAAAACACCCCTATAAATGCTATTGTGCTCACCTGATTGATCTTTCACGGGCCCGGAGCAGGCCAGACAGGCTGACTTTGGAGGGGAATGGCGAGGAATGGTCGGCGAACAAACAAGCGAGCCAGTGTCTGCGGCGGAGGAGGTTGGGCCGCAGGTGGCTAGGAGGCACGCTTGGGTTGGCGCACTAGCCCTCGTCAGATGCCAGCGGTGACATTTCCTGACTATGGCTATACACAAGCAGGCATCCCAGCAACGGTGCAGCGTCCTGGGGGAATGAAGAACAGGCCCTGGGTGGGTTTTACAGCGCACACAGCAGGCAAAGGAGCAGGCAATGTATGGACGCATGCATTAAACATGACACACTTTCTCATAAACACACCAATAAAGCTCCCTTTCTGTCTCGTCCTCTTTCTTCTCACTCACCTCATCTGTCGCTGAGAGCAGGCAGGGCTCAGCTGAGGCCTGTCTGAACATCACTGCCAGGAATTCCACCGGGGTGGCGCTCGGGTGGGAAATCACTCGGCTCGTCTCTGTGGTCTGAAACAGGCAGCGACAATCCCCTGCACCAGCCCCGGGAGCGCATCGCCAAGGGGGCGTAAATCAGAATCCTGGAACATCTCGCTAACGACCCATCATGTCAACAGAAGTGACTCACAAATCAACTTTTAGCTTTCTTGTCCGTGTGGTTTGAAACACAGTACGTTCGCTGTTTAGGTGCTCTCTCATAATCAGGGCGCTGAAGCCTGTCTGCTCAGGGCAGCTCTCCAAGGGCAACATGATCCAGAGTACTTTAACGCCCTAAACAATGGGATCTCTCCAGGAAGGTCGCAAGTTCAAATAATCCAGCTTGACCTTTTAAGGAAGGGCGCTTTGCGTTTTTTAAAAATCACGCAGCAAACATGGCTGGCTCTATTTTGTCTGGAGTTATTTTCAGGTTTGTATTGTTTGCTGAGGAAATATTCTCCTGGATGTAAGTCAGCCGACTGTGAGTTTCACGCAAGCAGGACACGAGGCGGTCCTGGGGGGGTCCAGATTTGGCAACGTGGCACAGTAAGGATGTGTGAAGGGTCAGGAAATGTACGCGGAGGTGACATTATTTTTGGTCACTCTGGAAGAGAAACTGGAAAAGGTTGGTCTCTGGGCACAGACATGAAAACAAGCGGACGAGGGCATGTGAAAGAACGGGCTGCCCTGCGTTTCACACAATGAGTGTTTGCACTGGAAATCATTTTTCAGTTGGCGTGGCACGTGAGAGAGGCCGCTCTTCCTCGGAAGCCCGTTCCACACTCCAAACAAACCAGGGCGCTCCAGCCTGAGAGTAAGTCCTGTTTGTTTTAATGGTCCTGTGATGCCCAGCGGTCATCATGAGAACGGCTGTCATACAGTGAACGTCCTCTGATGGACGGCAGCTTCATCTGCTGTGAGATACGGAGTTTAAATGAACATGCAGAATACCAGAATACTGTATGTTTTTTAACTGAAAGCAGATCCTGCACACTAATTTTCCACTATGACTCTGAATGTGACAGTATTCCCAGTCTAATACGACTTATGTAAACAGCATATTCTGATTGTCTCCAAATTAGGCCTAACTTCAAACAGAGCATTGTCCTATTAAGACAGGCTGATATTAATCAGGTTTTAGGAGCATTCTTTGGACACGCCGCATTCAGAATTAGCTGTGTCAGGAGGTGGTGGAGACCAAAAAAGTGAAAATGGAGTTAATATTGTGTTCAGATTGATCAGGTGATCGACAAGACATGCTCCTGTTCTGACTGCTGGGTGTGTAAGCAGGTAATAACTTAAGTTATGATTTAACAGCTCGTTTCTGCTGCCACAGGGTGGCTAAAAAAGAGCTATTTGAGTTTTAAAAAGCTTCCTTCAGAGGGACACTTTTCAGTCTCTGAACATCCGCTTCAGGACAGGGATTTTGTCTGCGAGTGAACGTTTTAATTATGTTGAGATATCATGTCTTTTTCAAATTCACTCACTCGTGCATAAAGTAAATACAGCAGAAAGAATGAACAAAGACAAATAAATAAATTTGTGGGGAGGAATTTATGTGTTGGCCCACACAGACTGAGCCCATATGGTTTGCTTTGGATTTTGGCATCGCCTGGCAAAGCAGAGCAATGGTTGTTATGGGAATCCATTACATTCCCAGTAGGGGTGTGGCTGCTGCACGCACACTATGGACACAGCTGCTGGGTGAAGATGGGCAAGTTTACGGAGAAACTGAGAGATGACAGCCATCAAAGTGACGAGTAAGCCCACAGACACGAACTTTAACTTTGGAGCCTGACGAAGGTTTTGATAGAAAATCAGAGATTCTGGAAATCACAGTTTTCATGAACGTGTATTTGGTCATTTCACCATTAATCTATATTGAAAACTTATATTTAAAATCTATTTATTCTTGATATTGGAAGAGATTTCTCATCCACGTTGTTGTAACTCAACTAGAAGTCTTAAAAGTAGCATCTACAGTCCATACCAACCAGGCAATGAGCTCAAAAGCTCCCAAACAACGACCAAACGTGCTTTTTATTTCCTGTGCATGCAACATTAAAATGAAGAAATCCCACGAAAACACCTTAGAAAAGTATGTAACATCGTGTCAGAGCAGCTGTGTGCGATTGGACGTTTTGATGGTGCTTCCGGTCAGTGCGTTTTATCACAGATCTTCATCTGTTTATCAGTCACCATCAGCCTTATCTGGAGCGAGGGAGCAGAGAGGAGAAGCTCCAGAGGGAGGCCGGCGGAGAGGTGTTGTCGACAAGCCTTCCAAACAACACCATCCCCCACAGACGCCTCGGCCTCTGGCTCCTTCTGTCTCTCCACATCCTCTCTTTCTCCCGCCGTCTCCCTGTCCTTATTCCACTCATTGGTGAACGTTTGTCCTCGTGGCTTTGCGTCTTTTTGTCTTTTAATGCCTCTCTTGGAAGCGTTTGGCTCTCTGTGGACGTCTCTCTCCGTCTCCCTCCAGTTCGACACGTCTCACTTCTGTCTCTCAATAACTAGAACGGCTGAAGCTATAATAACATTTCGGCCGTCCATCAAGCACAGCCAGCTTTGATCAATAAGCACTTTGAGTCCACTCCACAGCACCGCACTGAACTCAAAATGTCTCCCCTCTGTCTCTGTCAGTACTTATCTCTCTGCTGACAAAGCTATATTAGACTCAGGGGTGGATGACTATTACAATAGATTTCACAATGCATTTCAGCACTGTGTGTGTGTGTGTGTGTGTGTGTGTGTGTGTGTGTGTGTGCTGTAAATGAAACACAGAGGTGATCTATAGTAACTGCCTATGTTCTTTAGAGTTTCAATCCATCCTGAAGGATCTAAAGAAGCTGTAAATCCTCTGCAGGCTGCAGCAGCATGACTGTATCAGCACAGGATTAAATGGAGGTGTATCACCGCGTCGGTGTTTAACGCGGCTGTTCCTGCGCCTCTTTCTCAATTTAAACATGTCAACCATATGTGAATTCAACACACGTGCTCTCTGCAAACACGTGCCGCACTTCCAGCGCTCTCCTCTGTCCGTCTGAGATCACATGTGACAGTCTTCACTTGAGATGTAAGAGGTGACGGCGAGCCAAGCGGAGGGGTTTTCCACAGCGCTCGCTCCAAATCATATCAATACTTTTCACATGTGAGAGGTTAATTTCACATAAAGAGAGACAGATGATTCATAAGCAAAAAAAAAAATGCATTTTCAGGTGGAAAATGGGGAATTGTGAGTCCAAAAAGCTCACATGCTTTGATGTCACATATCACGAGTGACTTTTTTTTTTTTTGCTAACGGCAGGAATTTGCCAATTCTGTGGTAACAACACAATAATGTTGAGTCATGCTTTAATATTTGGGACAAATGAGGTTGTGGAAATGAACTAAAGGGGAATCTAACCATCAGCAGGCAAGTTTTTTCCATTTTCCTCTCAGATACAAGAAGAAGGTCTCAGCATGACGATCCCCTGCCATCACAGTTTTATGCTGTTAGCATCGTCACACGTAGTGAACAATTAAAGCAAAGAGTCGTTTTTCTGTTTCACCTGAAAGACTTTTACAGGTAAAAGCATCCCGAATAAGACACACGTGCCTGCGGCAACACTGATGCTTCTGTGAGGCTGTTTTCAGCAGCGCTTTGAGCTAAATGCTAACATTAGCATGCTAACATGCTAGCGGTGACACGGTGATGTTTAGTAGCGCTCGTGTTTACCTTCAAAGTTTACTGTTACCGTGCTAATATTTGCTAATTCAGTAAATTAACTAACACAAACACAACAGTTACCTGCCGTCGATGTCATTAGTTTCGTACGTTCAGCGTCATAAACCAACTTACCGGGAATTTATATTCATTTTGAGCTAAAATTTACCTTAAACTTTGATCCAGTTTCAGGTCATCCAGATGAGAGCGTGATGATGATGATGATGATGATGATGTGAAGCCCAGATTCCAGTAAAGTTGGGACGCTGTGGAAAACAAATAAAACAGAATGTGATGATTTTAATCCTTTTTGACATAAACTCAACACAAAGACAGTATTTTGCATGTTTGAGGTCTTTAGCTTCATTGATTTCTGTAAATATCTGCTTATTGTGAATCTGAGGCAGCAACACGTTTCAAAGTCTGGGAAAGATGTGGAACGCTCCAAAAACACCTGTTTGGAACATTCCACAGGTAAACAGTCTGATTGGTAGCAGGTGTTAGCGTCATGATTGGGTATGAAAGGGGGATCCTGGAAAGGCTCAGACGTTCACGGATGGAGCGAGTTCACCTCTTTGTGAACGCGTGATTGGATGAAGGAGATGAACACGACTTCCTGTCGGTAAACACAGTTCATTTGTTAATGACTGCGTTCTGGTTTTTGTTCCAACTTGCATTCATTCAGTCAAAAACCTCAAACACGAACCTCAGAAACATCAAAGGATTTTCTGTACAAACCACGAAGTGATGTTTTGACCTGCTGGTGGCGCTAGAGAAGCAGTCGTCAGGCTTCACCCTCTGGGGACCGTGAACATCTGCACAAAATGTTATGAGACCTTTCAGCCTGGACCAACAGACTGTCACCATCCCTGCAGCCGTGCCGCTAGCGTGGCTAAAAAATGTTATTTCACTTAAAACAATGGAAAATTCTGAGTCCAATGTTTACGCGCTTTGAAGTCACATGTGGGTTTTTGTGGGTAACAACAGAACAATGTTTAGTTTTGCTTTAATGTCTCAGAGCAAATGAGCTAATGGTGATGGAAACAGGAGTGTAGCCATCAGCACGCACCCATTTCACCCACCGCTCACTTCATATTAGACAGAAATCCAGGTGTTCCCAACCTTTTGGCCTGTGGCCCCCGGCACAGGTGAGGCTTAGTGTGGAGTTCAACCACAGAGTGATTTTTCCTCCGTCTAATTGTTTCTAAATGTTTGTTTTGGAGGGATTCTTATAAAGAAAGAAATGTTTTTCATACGTGTGACCCTTTTAGATCCCCTGTCTTAGCCTATATGTCTCGAGAGGAGTTTACAGAGTGGCTTAAATTTAATAAGGCGCCTCCTAAAACAGCCATGTTTACTCGTGTAATGTCCTCCAGCCTGCGCAGAGCAGGGCTGATGGAATATTTATAGCCTGTTGTGTATATCTAAATGTACATCTAAACATCATTAAACAGGAAATAACATGTACAGTATCACCTGTTATGGAGATTGAATCAGACGAGGAGGAAGAGGAGCGTGTGTGTGTGTGTGTGTGTGTGTGCTCTTAAACTGCTTATTGTTACGCCTCTGAATCTCAATCACCACTGAAACTAAAGCTCAAATCCCATCAGAACTTCGCTTCCTGCCTCCTGGCTTCCTACTCTTAGAAAAAACAACCTTTGTGGCTTCAGTTTGGCAGTTTAGCTTCAATAAGCAGCGAGCTCTTCAGCCTTCAGTTGGTCTTGTGTACAAAGCTTCGTGGACGACTTTAAATCCTGCGGTTTTCGTGTGCTGTAGACTTAAAAACCACAAGAATGTGAGGAGGCATGTTCCAGAGCTGATCTACGTCAGATTTGATGCTCATGTTAACGCACAGGCTCCTGCAGAGAGGAGGCTGCTCCTCAGGAGCACAGGAGGCAGAAACATGAAGTGAGGTAAACAGCGAAGAAGAAAAACATGTGAGGACTTTCATGCCAGGGCAGGTTTTTATGAATGGCAGGACTTTTTTTTCTAACTTTCCCTCTCTCTTTTTGTGAATGAAAAACAACTGGAAAATCCAGTATAAAAGCCCGCAGTCTGCCGGGAGCTGATTGGCTGCGGCGGCGCAAGCTCCGCCCGCGGTTGCTAGGATCCCGACTGCCGGGCTTCTGATTGGCTCACAGAGGGAACCGAGACTTCATTCATAAGTCAGCGTATTCATCCGGACAAAGGCAAGAAATTCGAGCCCCTGAAAGAGGAAATCCACCAATCACGAAGCGCGTCTGGCCCGAGCGAGAGAAGAAGGCTCCTTAATATCTCCAAAACACGTCTGTGAGAGAAATGACAGCACAGCTGGCGCCCAAAAGTCACCCCACTTCCACAAAAACTCACTCAAACTCACTCCAACTGTTACTTTGCGTCGAATTAAAGTTGAAATTCTGCTGCTGCTGCGCGCGACCGAAACGCCAACATCTGTTTCCCGTCACAGCTTCGGCGCTGGACTCTTTCCTAAAGAAAGAGGAGCCTGGCAGTCCGGGCAGACGTGGCAAAAAGCCCAAGAAACAGGCTACTAAATAATCCCCACGACCTCTCCACGCGTCATGCTCCGTCTGTCATGTTTTTAAACCAGAAAGCGCCACAAACACGCCGAACAAAAGCGCTTTATTCTGCACAAACATGTGGAAATAGCCGCTTGTGCTTTTACCTGAAAGTTGGAGGTAATGTGGCGAGCTGTCTGCCACACACACACATGCACACACACACATGCACATTAAAAAAAAGGGATTTGTGAAGAGGGCAGCAGCCCGCTGGGTAATCACTCGCCATCACTTCCCCTCGGCATTTTTTGTGAATGGAGCTCATTATGCATGCAGCCTCCACGCAGCTCCATTCACAAGCAGCGCTCCCTCCTCTCCCTGCAGGCTGCGTGGATCTCACTCCACTCAGCCTAAATGACCACAAACGGTTAACGGATGGATTATAAGATGGATGGATATTTGGACCAGCAAGTGCCTTACACTTTAGCAAATGTACGTATGGATGAACTCTTCTGTTAACTTCAGTGCTTGTTATTTTTTGGCCTGTTTTTTACGCGCCGGGCTTCGTCTCCGTCCGTGCCGCGTCTGCACGACTTTTGTGCCGAAGCAGCTGCGTGTGCGCGACGGAAAACTAGTTCTCACTTCGCTTCGAACTACCGCAAAATCCCGACAAACTAACGCGTAGCAAGCGGCGCGTTTAGGCGTGTTTGTGTGCGGGTTTCTCCTGCGGGATGCTTCGCGTCAGCGTGCGCCAAATGGTCACTTTCTCGGGACGCAAACAGCGCGTTTGTTTTTCCCCTGAGAAATGTTGTTTTCTGCTCACCTACAGCTGCAGCGGGCTCTCATTTGTGTCTCATTAAAAACATTCTGATTACTTCTTGTTATTTTTATTTCTTCTCTTTTCTTTTCTTTTTTTTTGCCAAACGCGTCCAAGTGGCGGCTGCTGCTTCACCTCACACACGCCACACTGAACATGGCTGTAGCTGTTTTGACACTGATGTGCTGGAAATGCCCTGCTGGAGTCTGCTTCTCACTTCTCCTCTGTTAACATCTGTGGGTTTTTTTTGCAGAAGTCGCATGGAAATGGGCCCCTAAATAGACTGTTGATGGCAGCGAAAAGGAAGTACATGGACACAGAGTTACCCCCTCAGGAATCTGAAGGTATAGTAGTGGAAGCTCACCGTTTTGGTCTCTGGTCTCGTTACATGACGCATGTTTACATCATGGTCTATCAACCCCAGGAGATGTCAGTCTGAGAGCTGTGTTTAAATATCGTGAGGATAAGACACATTAGTAAGTCTGACTTGTCATTCTGCTGTGTGCTCATTAGACACTCTTTCTTTTTATCTTTCTCTTCAGACCTCTTCCAGGATTTAAGCCAACTCCAAGAGACATGGCTCACAGAAGGTGAGATTTGCCTGCAGGCTGCTTTTCCTCTTAATTTGTACTTTTCTGTGATGATTTCCACATTAATGACAGTCTGGAGGCTTGATGATGTGCCTGTCTGGGAAGACTGGTGAACACAGAGGCCTGAGAGATACAACTAATACATCCAATTCTTAATGTGATTCAGCTCTTCAGGAATTATACGTGCTTTAAATCGATCATAAAAGTCACAAATTCAGTGAAAGCTCATTGCTGAGAGGTTTTCTGTCAGTCCCACAGCGTCACAACAAAGTCTTATTAATGCACTTTTACTGAAATGCTTTCATAAAACTGTGGCTTTGCTGAAAAAAAAAAATGACCTCCTTACTTTAGCTGAATCTCACTGGAGAGCCCAAAACTTTCTGATGCAACACACATGCTCATAAACCATACAACACCAAAGAAAGAGGCCAGAGAGAACACAGACAGGACATTATTAGCTTTGAGCATGTCCTATTTTGGCCATGTTGGCATGTAGCGTGCGTGCCAGCCAGCGGCCAATGCAAACAAACAGGCTATTTGGCTTGTGTCACTCAAAGGCACATAGCGATGAAATGAGGCCCACTCAGAGGCAATTGTCAGCTAGTAGACTTAATAAGCGCAATGATGATGTGAACCCTAATAGAGTAATTAAACTGTATGTCAAAGGAGGGAGACAACACGAGCCGTGAGTCATTGTCTGTTTTCGGTGCTGACCTGGAGCTCAACAGTGGCAGGACGGCCGGCCTGAATGTGCTTAAAGCTGCGAGCAAAGATGAGAGCTGCACCAGGAGGTGTGAATTTCGTTGTGTCAGTTGCTTTGATGTGCTTTGATGTGGAGGTTTAAAGGGAAATGCCACTCATTTTTGACGTTTAATGCGGACTACATCAGCCTGGTGGATCCAGTTTAAAGTCCCGCTCTGCAGGAAAAAGGATGTTTTGCTTGTTGTCGCTTCGCTTGAATGTTTGAGCTTCAGTGTGCAGAAGGATGCGTGTGCAGTTTGACACTAGAAGGCTGTTTTCACATTTATCTGCTGCTGCTGCTGCTGGTGGGTGGGTGGGTGTCTGTGCTCAGTTTCAATCTGAGTTTTGTGACGTCACAACTGCTTTGGAAACCAGTCATGGTTCAGCTTCTGCCAGTGTGATGTGGACAGTTGAAGCTTCCACTGTGAGTTCAGGGAAGCAGGAGACATTTTGGGTCTCAGTATTTGCTTAGTCATAGATTTTAGATCCTTTTAATGTGGGAGAAGGAGAATGTGTAATTTTAAGAGATGTTTGTGTGGTGCTGTGTTATTTTTAGAGAAGGGGAAATTTCTCATACTTAGAAATATAAAGTCTCCGGACTTACTTTGACCATGCAGACGGCTGTCCCACTCAGAGGCACCCTGGAAGCGCTCGTGTCTGCCTGAAGACCAGACATTTAAATGGAGCCCGCTCCCGGCCAGCGGCTGCAGATGGAGAACAATGCTGCTTCCACATTCGCTTTCTCACCTTTTCTCATGCGGCGTCAAAACCAGCAAGTTCACCTCACACCAGCGTCTCACGCAGACAAAGACACAGGAGCCAATAAAAGTGCAACAATGGGAGTCGCTTCAAAGTTGGAGCCTGTTTGTATTCAGGGATTTCACAATGAAGGCCGCCCTTAAAGGTTCAGTTCACCAAAAATGAGCCACCTCACTACGATGGAGGTGGATAGAATTCAGCTTGACATGAATGTATTCAAAGTTTGTCCAATAAAGAGTCCCTGTGAAAGCAGGCAGTAGCAGGGGACTCTGTCTCTGGAAAGAGAGCTCGCTGTTGGATTATTTAAAATGTAATTTGTCATTGATAAATTTTCCATTCACCTCCATTTTTCTGGTAGAAGTCAGAGACACGTGTGTGAAAAGCTTTGCAAATTACTACCTGCATGACTGGACGCCGCTGTGAGGACAATGAGAGCGCACGTTTTCATAGAACCATCCTTTGAAAAGGAGACCTTATTTTATTTACTGAATTTACCAATTGGGTGGCAGCTTACTGTTGAGTCACAGAGCGAACAAGGCCCAAAAAAAAAAAAAAGCAGGGCAGAAAGATGGAAGTGTAACTTTATCAAAGTGTTATTTAACCCTAAGTACTGGCTTGTTTTCAGCTTCCCCGGCTTAGACCTCTCCTTTCCTGTTGCATTAATTAAAGACCTTATCATGACTGATTGCAGTTGTGAGGGATTCACCAAGATTGTAAAAGCTGGGTAGCTGGAGGGAGTTTTTTTTTTTTTTCTGCCAAAGGAGAGCGGAAGCGAGGCAGAAAGGGTGAAGTACTGAGTGGCGAGAGTTCAGGAGCTTGTCACATCTTGTCTCATTTTGGCCTTTAGGTTTATATGACTGAGGCTGCTTAGCTCCTCCCAGGATCTCCCACTGAGAGAAAAAAAAAAGTCATTCGAGGTGCCTGGAAGCATCGGGGAGAACATGCGTCTGCGCTCGTATAAACACACTTTCCTTCTTGTGCTGACTTGCATCTCAAAGCCCCTGACGAGGTGTTCCTGGAAACAAATCAGATACGCACGCACGCACGCGCTCACGCACACACAGGAAAGTGCACCAGCGCACGCCGGGGCTGCGATAATGTTTGATGCTCATGGTCCGTGTTCCTTTCCTCTTCACGAGGTCCAGCGTGTTCCGTTCTGGACATGTTGAAACCAGTGGAAATGATTGATTGTTGGATCTGCAGAACTAAATATTGGCTGCTGCTCTGTCTCGCACAGCAGCTTTATTTCTCCTCCCCGAGGGCGAAAGACTGAAAAGTTAAAAGGGGGTAATATTATTATGGTATAGTAATCCACAGGATGCAGAGTTGTATAAGAAATCGATGTCATTTATCTGAACATGCTCCAAAACGCCGTCATCCGGTTTCCTCTGTACAGGAAGGAGGAGTGTGACGACAAGAAAGTGCATTTGAATTTCTTATTTCCTCTTTTTGTCCTGTGTGTCTGCTGCTCGCCCTCTCCAGAGGTTTGGTTTCTGTGTTGTGTATCATTGTCTGGAAATGCTGGATGAAGTGGAGAGAAGAGGCTGTTTTAGGTTGAATTCTGGGTCAGGTGTGGGCTTCCGGTGAGCTTACCATCACATCGACTTGTGCAGGGTCGTGAAAATGTCTATTTTTGGGGGGAAAATACAGGAGATGTGTCTGATTATTTATTTTTTAAAAGCCAGGGTGGAGGGGCTTTTGTCCACTTTTAGCGAGTGGTCGCTGTTGAAATACCGTCAACATGGTGCCACTTTATTTTGTAGCCCATTACGCCCCTGATTGAGTCCATGATATTTAATGATACCATCAACTTTTCCCTACCAGTTAGCTTGTGCCATGACGTAAGTGTGAGTCCCGGCAATGGAAACGCTTTAAAAAAACTCAGAACCTTGCGGAGCTGGAGCGCTGCCAGACTAAGAGGTTGCCAGACCTGGTTCTGCTCCACGTTTAGGGTTAGGGCCGTTAGCTCAACGGCAGGCGGACAGAATGCCGGCGCGCTCGCCTCCCTGGCTGAATTTGACCTCCTCACCCCTTGTAGGGTGTTGGCAGTCGAACGATTTGGGCTTTTCTAACCTGTTTGTGTGACTCAATGTCCAAAGCTCAAAAGGACAATTGTGAATGGGTTTGGATTCCTAAAAAAAAAGAGCTGTACAATAGTGTCTGTCTGGCCCTGCTGCACCTGGGCTTGGCACCACTGACTGAGCTTTTTCAGTTAGATCCTAGATGAGGTTCATTATGAGAGAGCGTCTAATCGGGGCCGCTGAAATTGTACACCACTGCAGCTCACTATGTTTCACATGCAGATATCACAAACGCTGCATTGACTTTCTATTTTACTAATCATTGTAAGCTGTCGTCTCTGTGACACTTACTGCGCACGTTTATGCCTCACAGCATTTCAGCTGGTATGATCTCGGCTGAAATGTTGACTTTTCCTGACAGCAAAACGCAGTATGCTCTGTAGAAAACTGTAGAAATTCACACTGAAGAGGGGCTTTAACCTTCACTTTCACTCTAGATTTGAGTCTGGTTTCCTCGTTCTTGATTCCTCATCTACGCTGCAGATGAAATCCAGGCTACTTTGAGTTTGTTAGACAAGAGTTCCCAACACTTTGGGACAGAGGCCGAATCTGAAAAGCTGTTTTGTCACACCGCTTGACAGATGTCTTCACCTGTTTAGCCAGAGCAGCCTGTTTAGTCTCTTTTTCTACAGTGGAAATGGAAATTGTTTAACGGCAGGTAATGTAAACATGACCGTGCTGTACAGATCTTGGACTGTTTGAGTCATTGAGAGAAATTACTTCTCGATTAACGGAGACATTGGAAATTTCTTTACCGTCTCCTGATTGGACGTCGACTTGGCTGTGGGTTGATTTATAGGCATAAGATAATTTGGGAAAAGTGGGTTTTGAAATGTGGAAAAAGGATATTATGAAATAAAATGCTGATTTAAATGACTTGCAATAAACTTTTTTCATAATGAGAAGAAGCAGGAAGAAATAATAACGGGCTGAGCTTCTTGTAAAGTGATTTATTTCATAATTTAATGGTTATATTTTTGAACGCTTTGGGCCTCCACATAAAGGCCAACGCGTGTGTTCAACGCGTTTTTAATTGGCTGAAATCTCTCAGCTTCCATCAAACGTCGATGCTACCAAGAAATATTAAATGTTATGTGAACCGAGGCGGCGGGTTAACTTCTGTGATGGCGTGCAGGCGCCCCGCGTTCATGTGTATTGATCTGTACGTGAGCAAAGTGCCGACACGCTGCAATCATCGTGAAGCGACGGTCGCCTGCGTGAAGCCCAGCCTGGCTCTGGTTAAAGCAGAATGAGGAAGGAAACGAGACAGAAAAGGGTCAGATTTGGTCAAGAATACAACCATGGTAATAATAATATTAAAGTTATGATTTTTTCCTTCTAATTTCAGCTCAGGTTCCTGACAGTGACGAGCAGTTTGTTCCTGATTTCCATTCTGAGAACTGTGAGTAACCCACTTTCAGTTTCTTTGTCCTCTCGATATGTGTATAAATGTTCTGTATGTGTGCCCACGCCACTAAGTGGATTTTTACATGCCCCAAAAATCAGATTTTCTGACCATATGCTGCACAGATCAGATCTCTTTTTTATTGTTTATTCAATCAGGTATTGATTCATGCAACATACAGAGCTGTGCATGGACAGTCTCAGCCGTCTTTCTGATTTGGTCAGTTGGCCTGCTCGTGTAATTCCAGCTAAAGTATGCATGTCATGAGAAAGTGAGGATGAAACTGGTGGTCAGATTTGGGCTGTGAAACCACCAGAGGCTTAGGTGGGGATACTGTAACCCGCTGATGTTACAGTAATCTCTTTGCCAGACAAAGCTGTGCAGAAACAGGCGGCCTAATGAGCCAGTCATCATGAAGTGAATTTGGATGCCGGCATTATGTGCTGCCGTCATCCATTTGCATGCCTTTGAAAAGCTGAATGGGCACGGCCCAGGAAACCAGTAAAAAATTATTCAGGGCCCAGGTACAAAGATGGCCCTTTGTGCACATCGGAAGGTGTAAAATGGAAAAGCAAATTCCTGGGCTGCACAACTGAGCGGCTATTTGAATGACTTTCCCTTTCTTGTTCTGTCTTAACAATGGCTGTTCAGGATCTGGGTGGGAGTACGTGTCGCTCTACAAACAGTTTTTTCTGTCCCATTGAACACCCCGCAGGCTTCCCCATCTTAAGCAACAACGCTGAAACGGTCGGGAACATAAAAAGAACTTGAAACACTTCGAGAATAATCTCATCTGGGTTTGTGCAAGTCCTGGAAAGTTTGGAAAGGGCTTATTTATTACAGCTTTTGATGTTGCTTTAATTTGAATATTCTCGGAAAAGCTGTGTTTCATCTACACAATCACCCCCTGAAACCACAAATCTGTTAATATTTGAAGTGAAATTAGGCAGCATTAAGTGATCATGACCGAAACAGACGAAGTTAACGTGAACGGCTGGTGAAATAACCACAGAGACAGCGAACGTTGACGCTGTGGGCATGTAGGACTTCTGTAAAATGTATTTTTCACAATTGCATTCACGCAAACAATTTAGATGTGATGAGAGAGGCTTCCGGAGATTGGAAGGTACCTTGAAAGTGCTTGAAAAGGCCTTGAGTTCCCCTCCTGAGAAGCTGCAGGAAGCCCGTCTTCATCTCCAAAGTAAAAGTGACAGCTCTCAGTCCCGCTCAAAGGCGCTTCCTCCCGTTGAAGCCCGTGTGTCTTTTGTGTGTAAACATCATGTGATTTAAGCAGCTCCGAGTCACAGCCGCTCAGCCCCTCGGTGACACATGCCCTGCGCAACATTGTCGCTCTGTGTTGGCCAACAATGCGGAGGAGGAAGTGCAGATGAACCCCGGGGCACGCAGAGGCCATGTCTACTTAACCCCCTGACCTGTCAGCCAATCAGCTGTCAGGCCTCTGCTAACGGTTGACCAGGGTATGATTTGCGGGGTCAGGGGGGCTTCGGTTTGACGGGCAGCTCACTTATACGCCGCAGAGACACTCCCGCGTTGATAGACAGCGTCCCTGCTGGTCGCAGTCAATAGCCGCGGAGTCCAGTTCGAGCGTCTCTATTCAGCTCCGACTTCTGAAAAATTGAAGCTGACAAGCGACTATAAATATATTCATCTTTGTGCTTGTTCTGAATGCTGTGCGCGGCCTATTAAAACATTCAAAGGCTCATCTTTTCCCATGCTGAACTAAAGGCATTCTCAGCATCTGGTGTACTTTTCAAACAGGTGACTCACCTGTTTTGGAAACTCAAGCACATGAAAAAAGAGGCCTAATCCCAGGTGACCGGAATATAATTGAGGCTTGCATTGAAAACGGCGCCCTGCTGAAATTAAACATTGTTGTTTACTGAGTCAGGTTGTTACCTGCACGGGCGTGGCGTTGACGAAAAGAGGCAGCCGGTGCAGCGGCAGAGGACGAGGACGCAGAAACACTGGGACATGGTGGAATGCTAGATTAGGGAAGAGAAGGGGGGCGAAGGAGGGATTGTGCAATACCTGCACATCTGGTAAATCTATCTCATCTGGTTCATTCTCCCTCAGTCCGCAGCTAACAAGCGTGCTCTGTCTGCAGGCCGCCATTGAGGGAAGGTTATGCAAACATGCAACTTTTATGTACTTGCTGACCTGCCTGTGTGTGTGTGCTTAAAGGTAATTGGTGATATCAGTGCGTTGTAGTTTTTCCAATGAACTGGCGAATGCATGGAAGTCTGAAAAGAGGTGATTTCAACCTCAAGCTCATCAGGAGGAGACGGGGATTGATGTCTGGTTTTCAGGGCTGACAGCACCTTCAGGGGTTATCCTCCCCTGACGCTGGGCTGTCGGACTGGCTCCTTTGTCTGTTTGCCGCCTGCGGCGACCAAACACACGGAGGTGTCAGTCATATTTATCATGCACATACCTCATTAATACGGCCTGTGCATGTCACTGCTTCACTTTTTGTGTCGAAAAAGTCTGAGAAGCTTCAGCTGGAGCGTTAAGCGAGGCATCGCCTGCGCCGAGAGCTCGTTCTTCTTTGTCCAAGTATGTTGTTTACACTTGGAGCAGCTCGAGAGATGTGACCCATTCATAAATTTTCTTCCCTGTGTGCGTAAGAGGAAGTGTGCCTCTCCCTCCCCCCGCTCTGCCTCAGTCCTCGGCTGCTCTCTCCTTCGGTCTTCATTCATAAAAAAGCCCTACAGTACTACAGATCTCCCCCTCTCTGACACCCCCCTCCTCTCCAAGTGGATACTCCAGACCCCTCCCTCCCTTCCTGTGTCTGTACAAACTAAGTCGAGTTTAAAAATCTGGACACCCTTCCCTCCCCTTTCCCTTTTCTCTCCACCTCTCTGTCTCTCTACGCTCACCCTGAGTGTTCCAAGATGTGAACTAATCCAGCGATTTCGGAGCTGTGTGGGACGATTGTTTAGTTTTGTGCCTTGCAGTAATTATATGGGAAGTTGTGGCTATAGAATGCCGTTACAGTGCTTTTCAGAGAGAAAGCAAGAGGAGAGCGGAGGAGAGGAAGTAGAGAGGGAAAAGAAAAATATGGCAGTTTTTGCCAAAATCTGAATCCTCTTCATGATTTTTATTTTCTGTGTTTTAATGCTTTGTGTGCAAGGTTTTCTGCTGTTACACTAGATTATGCTGCAGGGCTGCAGAGTTAACTATAAAATTATTCAAACCTTCATATATAATTTGTCCAAAGCCCAAAGATATTCAGTTTATAACCGGACAAAGAAAACCAGCAAATCCTCACAGCTGCTTTTATGCTTAAAAATACACTTAAATTATTAATTAATGCTCAAAAAAGCTGCAGATTAAAAGAAAAGCAGCACAAAGAAAAGCTCCAGTAACTCCGCTCTAAGCAAATCCTCCCAGCAGTGCGTCTCTCTGCCTCTGTGTGTTCTGCTTTGTCATGAATTCACAGCCTTCCTCTTGTTTGGGTTGTTTTCCTGGATCAGAACTGGTCCAATCAGGCCCTGTTTGGAGCATGGGCCGATGGCGAGCGGGGCCCCTCCCTCTCCAACTCCCTCTCTCCCCAAAAGAGAAACATGCAGCTCAGTGTTCTCCACTTTCCAAAATACAGCTGCTATGCAACAAAGTGCGCAAAAACAGCCAGGTGCCTGCCAGACGTGCACGCACGCCGCTCGCCTCCTCGCTCCGGGGAGGCCGGCCCTGCGTTCACGGCGCTGTTTTGTTTTGCTTTTAGTAAAATGGTTGATTTCTCTCATGTGGAGAGATGATTTCTTTTGACAGCCTCTCATCCACTTACTCATGCGCACACATAAACACACTTGGCCTGGTGAACACACACACACACGCACACACACAAACTTCAGCCCTGCAGTTTTATGAATGGGTTGGTTGTGAAAGACTGGCTGAGGCAGCAGATTCAGTTCAGGGGAGTGAACCTTCATTCATGACATTGGGGGACGTTACTCCACCGCTAACAACACCTATGAGAGGTAGAGAGCTCATTTTTCTGTCAGCCTTCATCCGCCTACATTTTCTCCAGTTTTAAGCTTTTTGTTTTTGGCGTGTGTGTCTCCAGTTTTATCTAGATTCATTCTTCTACTTCTTCGCTGTAATTGCAGTCACATCTCAAATTTTAAAGCATTTCAGTTGAATTTGTTTTGAGTTCGGCTCCTTAAAAAAAGGACCTAACACTTAGTGCTGGCTTACAACATTATTTGGCCACATTTAGTCAATCAAATCCAATGAAAATGGGTTTGTAAAGGCCAAGCATGGAGAGTAACAGGCGTTTAACAGCTTCCAGTGGGGGAGTAAAAGCTGTACCTCCGCGTGTTGATTCAGAACAGCCCTGTCAAAGCCAGGAGGCCGCGGGGATTTGAGCCAGGCAGCACAGCCCGAGTGTCAGCAGCATAGCTTTGTGAATGGACGGCAGTGTGTGTTTTATTACAGGGGAGTGAGGGGAGGTGTGTGTGGAAGGAAAAGAGTGTTTGTGTGTGTGTGCGCGTGTGTGTGTGCTGCTGCGTCCTTGCGACGCTCATGCGTGCCTGTACATTTCTATGGCGGCTCGGCTCTCTGCAGCTGGAATGTTTCCTCCTTTCGAACGCGAGCGCAGACCAAAGAGAGGCGCAGATGCTGTGAAAGAGACGGGCGAGGCCGTAGAAATAACAGTAGTTGAACTTGAAGCAGTCATTAATAAGAAGACACTGGGAGTGTGTCAGCTGTGCATACACAGCGGGGATGAATTCCGGTTTGGACATCTTGCCTCTTGATGGACAATCCCAGTTTATCACAGTCTAGTTTTGGCCGTCATTCATATTGACAATAATAAGAGTGTACTCACCTCGCTGGTGAGGTCTGGAGATGTGAGCCAAACCTATGTGGAAGAGAAAAAAGGGCAGATTATTACACAAACTGTCCATTTCAACATCCATCACAGTCAACAGACAGGCCTCAGGTCAGTTTTGACTCACCGTTTTGGTGCAACGTCGGGTGTGTTCACGTTGGTTTTAATCCAAATAAAATAGTTTGATGAACTTTTGCTTCTGAAACCAACAATTCAACAAAGACACCTCAGGCAGCACCTGGCCAGGTGGGCAGAGGTGATTAAGTCAGCAGGATTTGAGCTGTTTTGCACAACTTCTGTCACTGTTTGTTCTCCTTATTTGAACAATGATTGTTTCCGGCGTGACAGGATTCAGCTGTGACACCTCATACGACCCAGGTGGTTTCAACCCCAACCTTTAACCTTTCTGAACATCTAACTGCTTGTGTTTCTTGCGCCCTATGGGTTGTAATATCTCATCAGTTACTTGGGAGAGTACAAATCGTACTGTTAAAAATGCAAATGAAACCCAGCTTCTAACAAAGCAGAAGTATCCTTCAGGAGATGATTCTGCTGTCGTCTCTTGGACAGCATTCACACTCGGATCTGTTTTCCACTTACAAATGCCTGCCATGTGCACACATCAACACACCACCACACACGGGTGGAGGAGGTGGCTGCAGGGGGTGGACCTACATAACCTGCTGACACAGGCCAGTAGGTGTGTGGAGCGAGCTGAGAGCCAGCGTACGGCCGTATCGATCCACGCTGATCCAGGAGAGCGGTCGGAGGAGATGGAGAGGGTTGATAGATGACTTGATAAAGATAAAGCGCAGATAAATCAGCATGAAGGCAGATAGGGGAAGGAGAGGGGTAAGAGGGGGTCAAACGTGCCGTGAAGCATTACGGTCGAGATCCTGATCAGGAACTGAGGGGGGGTTGCGAGAAGAGCGGGAAGAACTGTGGATGTGGCATGTGTGCTGATAATTTCACACAAGGTGTCCCGGCCTTTCTGTGCGTTATCTCCTTCTGATAAGGCCTGGAAACAGCAGCTCCAAACACACGTACAGGCATGCGCTGCCACATGGGCGAACAAATAAATGAAACCCACCCCTCCCTCGCATCCATGATACCCCGGTGGGCGGCGGGAGCTCATTATATCATTTCAGTAACAGTGTGGGGGTGGATCGATCGCTACATTAAACATTAAGAGGGGACAGCTATATTGGGGGCTGAGGGATTGAGAGTGAGGAGTCAATATTGTGCCAGATTAATTACATCCAGCCCTCGCCTGTGACGGCCTGTCCCTCTCGCCGCACATGTCCCGGGACAGGGATGTATTGTATCGGGTCCACTAAACAGCAGTGGAGCAGTGAGATTTACGACTGGTCAATGGCCATTTATAAAAAGCCAACGCGGCACAATTGAAAGTCAAGTGGACAATAGGGAAAACGTGAGATGTCAGAACATTTACCGATTAAAATTGCGATCCCTCGATGCTGCCAAGACCATGGAAATATGAAATGTATTAATATATTTTGAGTGCTTTCTTTGCCTTTTCCGATGCCGTGGTTGTGTAAATATACTGTTAACTCTTATTAGGACTTGGACATTTTCCTTCCCTCAAACCATTTTTTATGTTCTCCTCAATCACATCCCTGCTCAGGCTGAATATCCATCTCTTCTGGAAACAAAGAGCAATTATTTACAGCACCCTAACTGGAGTAAATTAGGGCTCTTTGTCCATGGTTGATATCTCATACCAGCGCTGACGGATCGAGAGTTCATTGAGAAAAAAGCTGAGCGTACTCGTTCAGATGAGAACATTCCCATCGCTGCAGACAGATGCTGCCATCTATTTCCAGTTGACAAAAGGGAAGTGAAACCTTTATGTCTGCAAAAACTTGCTGTGCTACTGCCTTTCTCATGATGGGTCTACATCCTGTTGGCCAACGCAACATGATGCACCAAAAAAAACGGTTTTAACGACCAAACAATAACTAACTAAATAAATAAATAAATAAAATAAAGTTTGCGAGAAGGGCCACAGGGCCGTCCCGGCCAATCATCTGTCTCACTGATACCATTGTACTTTCCATCAATCTCGTTAGGCTTGTTTGGCAGGTATCTGACAACCATTCTTTAAATATTCAAGGAGGCTGAAGCATTATCAGATGAGAGAGGACGACCTGTAAATCAGATAGAGCGGACACTAATGGATCCAACACTCCTGGGCTCCCTGAGCAGACAGATACTGAAGCCACTCTTGGGCCTGTTGGCTCTCAGAGATGAAGATGAGTTTGTCAGTGCTGGCCGGGCTGCTTTTCTCTCTGTATCTTCCTGATTGTGCAGTGACCTGAGAGGCACACACACACATGTCCAGCACATGTTTCCATGCATCAGTGGAATGACTGGATACAATCTGCAGTCGAAACGGTCTGGATCATATTGTACCGCCTCGCTTCCCTTCCCTCTCTCGCCCTCTGTTTCTCTTTCTCGCTCGCTCTTGCACAGGATTTTTCCATTGAACTATAACCCACAAAGCCAAAACACAGAAAATACATATGTGGTCAAAATCCACCAGACCAGAATCTGACTTTCTGCCATTTGTTAAACCGTATGAAATCTAAAAATGTATAATAATGGTGTGTGTAAGTAGTGTTCAGATCTCTTACTTAAGTAAAAGTGAAAGTACCACAGTGTAGAAATACTTACAAGTAAAAGTCCTGCATTCAAACTACTTTACTCAAGTGAAAGCACAAAAATATTAACATCAAAACATGCTTACCAAAAGTCATAATGCATTTCAAAATAATATATGTTGTATTTTTGTATTACAATTATGCATTACTGTGTGGTGGATTTTTGTAACTGCTATTAAACTATGGTGCCTATTGCTGGGTGGCAGAAATACATCATAATATTAGTTGATTAGCTTTTGTATTAATCGTCAGACTTTGCAAAGTAGCTTCAAACTAAAGCTGTCAAAAAAAAAGTGGTGGAGTAAAAACATTTGTCTTTAAAATGTAGTGAAGTAACGTATATTAGGTAAAATGAAAGAGTGGGTAGGCAATGTTGTGTTCTCCTTGATGCCCCTTAGATATGCTAAAAGATTTTCATTTGTGTGCCTTCACAAGTATACAAAGTTAGAGCTAAGAGCTAGAGTTAGCCACAGTTAGCTTCAGACAAAACTAAATGTTGTTTTCTCACTATTGTTTCCTGTCACTGAAAAATTGTAATTTTGATGAAAAACATTTTTTATCATCCAGTTTTATATCATATGTAAAGAAATCAGAATCATTGAGAAGGAACACCAACTTAGCTACTTAGCTAGCCAAAAGGTTGACTAGCTAAGTAGCCTAGCTAGCTGTTACCTGCAATTTTAGCTTCTTATGAAGGTGGAATTTTGTGTTGTGAAGCTACTTTTGTTATTAATACTTTGATTCATCACAACATGTGCCAGTAAAACTAAACAATTTCTTAAAAGGAAGCAAATGAAGGAGCCATTTTATTTAAGGAGCATATTTTGGCCTTTGACTAGCCTAGTTAATGTCAGCTAATGATGTATTAATTAACTAAGTTTGCTGATTATTTTATAACTTTGTTTTTTGTTTGTTTTTTGATACTTTCAACTGAATAACTTTGTTAAACCTACATTAAGCTTGACTTGAACTACCTACAATCAAATTCATCTCACGGTAAGAAGATAACGTAAATGTGAGTGTTGGGCGTCTGACTAGCTTAATTTGTAAAGGAAGCATAGAAAGGCAGAGCAGTAGCTGTTTCTCAGTTTGCTGGACTAAAACCTTTTAGACCTTTTAACCTTTGGCTGATCTTCATTGTGTCATCGGATTTGGTCTCAGTGTACTGTGCGTTTAGCTTTTTATATTAATCTAAATGTTTTTTCTGTCCATAGAAAACTTACAAAGCAACTGAAGTTTTTCTGAGAAGTCAAAACCTGTGTACAGAACTTTAAAATGACCATGAAAGTATAGGTTATATCTAATTTATACTGCATGTTTTGACTGTCAAATACTTTAAAATTACGCTGTTGGTTGTCCCTCTTACGCCTCCCTCTCACCACCGTGTATTCAGCTAAGCAGCTAATGTCATTTGCAACCCATGTGAATCAATAGCTTCCTTTTTAACCTTTAAAACCATTGTGGCATAATTGGCATCCTTGTTCTTATTGATCCGTCACCACATACAGGGAGAGAACCAGGTGTAGCCAGCTTGCTTTTAGTGTGCAGCATACTGAGGCCTCGTGCCGTTTGCACCACCACATATCATGTGGGATAAGAACCAGATCTCCAGATAGCCCTGCAATGGATCCTCTAAGAGTAAGACTTGAGCTGTATTTGTATGATTGGACCCATTAACTGTATATTTACGCTACGCTCACATGTTCCTCAGTTTAGCAAGCTCCAGTCACCCTGTTTGACACTGGGACTGATGTCCAGTGAGTTATTGTGAACGAGGCTGTCATGTGCTACAGACTTCCAGAGGCTTAAGACTTGGCCAAGTCGCCCATAAACATCCAATGTAAGACTCTCCAGATCCACTGCTGTCTTCAAACTGGATTTCCCTACACTAGTGCCTTTAATGGTAGGAAATACTCAGTCTAAAATAAGATGGGGGAGTTCATAGCGAGGTCTCGTCAAACAGCTCCTTCACAAGTGATATTGAAATTTTGGTGTACATTAGAGTTTACTCACCCGATTTTGTCTAAATTCTAACAAAAATGGTGTGAAAAATGTAGATTTTGAAGGTGGATTAATGAAATTTGTAACACTGCAGTCTTAATATATCTCCACAATCCTTATTTATGTGCAAACCAAATCTTTTTGCACAAGCTCTAATAGTAAATCTCTCTGTCAGCGCTGTTTGTGTTTTTTAGAAATCCCACAGGAATCCAATAGTGCTTCCCGACATGGTCCGCACCACCTCTGTAAGGCTCAGCTGAGGGGCCCATTGTGCAGAGAGAGTGTATGTGGGTGTGGGTGTGTGTGCGTATGTGTGGGGGGGTGACATCCCTGCTCCTGCGATTTGTTTGTGGTGGGTGTCTGTTGAATGGGACCCCCCCCATGTAATGATCCCTCTACTTCCTAAAGCACTCAACCATGACCATCACCTTTCACCCTGCATCCTCCCCCTCTAAGACCCTACATTTACATATGTAAAAGTCCACCTCCACCCGCCTTTAGTTGGGGGGTCATCTCTATACCTAGAGCTCAGAATGGGAAGTGAATGGGAGAATACCAAATAATAAGGAAGGAGGAGATACAACAAGGTTGAAGTGAGGAAGAACCCTTCGACCTTATCAGTTCAGGAGGTGCTGGGAATCTGCTGAAGGGGAGAGTGCATGCCGAGGCGCGGACATAAATACTCACATCCATACTTTACCATACTTCTGTACTATCTCAAAATGGTCTGTTTTAAAAGGCAACAGCTATTGTGTATTGTATCTGTCGTTTCACTTCTAAACACCTTTCAGGTTCCTCACTCTGCACTTCAGTTCATGACCCGACCCTCCCCCCTCAGTGTAGAAAGAAACAATGAAATATGAGGATCTCTGCGAAAGGGTGATGTAACGTTTAACAAAGCAGTTAGAGGAGGTCATATTGCCCCAAATAAAAGCAGGAAGAGAAGGGAACCTTAAGAACATAACTCTCCCTGGATCCGTTTACAAAACTGCCACCACCTTATAAACTTTAGCAGCAAATTTGACATCATCTGGACAAGAAGATTTACTGTAATATGCCAGAGACTTTGTAATAGTTGGTGGAGACCAGAGTTTGTTTTAATTTAAGGACTATTTTTGGAACTGCATGTTAGATTAATTCCCAAATTATGTTTTTAGGATTTAGGGATGGCGATGTTGGTCTATTGCTTTTGCCTATATCTCAACAACTAGATGATGGATTGCCATGAAATTTGATTCAGATATTCACAGCTCCCCTGAAGATGAACTGTAATTTTGGCAATCCCCAAACTTTTCTGATAGATACTTTAATCTGTCCCATACTTTGTTTTTTGACCAAATACTTTCAATAGCATTAACACCAGCCTCAGCTGTACTTTGTGTTTAGTGCTAATTAGCAGATGTTACCATCCTAGCACACTAAGATGATGAACACGGTCAATGTTAAACCAGCTAAACATCAACATGTTAGCATTGTCATTGTGAGCAAGCTAGCATGCTAGCACACTAAGATGGTGAACATGGTCAATGTTAAACCAGCTAAACATCAGCATGTTAGCATTGTCATTGTGAGCAAGCTAGCATGCTAGCACACTAAGATGGTGAACATGGTCAATGTTAAACCAGCTAAACATCAGCATGTTAGCATTGTCATTGTGAGCAAGCTAGCATGCTAGCACACTAAGATGGTGAACATGGTCAATGTTAAACCAGCTAAACATCAGCATGTTAGCATTGTCATTCTGAGCATTTTAGCATGCTAGCATTCCAAGATGTTGAACAAAGTCAACGTTATACCTGCTAAACATCAGCATGTTAGCATTGTCATTGTGAGCATGTTATCATGCTAGCATACTAAGATGGTGAACATAGTCAGCGTTATACCTACTGAACATCGGCGTGTTAGCATTGTTGTTGTTAGCATGCTGAAGTACAGCCTCACAAAGCTGCGTTCATGGCTTTAGCATCCAAATCTTGTTCAAATTTGTTTCCTAATCAAAAACACGACGCTCAAAGCATCAAAGTGTGACACCTTTTTCAATTTTCTATTCAACTCTTTAATCCTTAGCTTTATAAATTGGTGTATCGTGAATCGGAACATCAACCATCTCCGTCTAATTGGAAACGCATGCAACGCAACACACAGCAACAGCAATCACAGGCAAATACACAAACACAAAAAAGCTCTCTGATGCTCATTTGCGAGATTAATTAATATTTCAGAGAGGTCACACACTGATAGCTCAAACACACACTCACTCACACACACACACACACACAGACCCCTCCATCTACAGCTGACGCCGTTCCCAGGCTGGACTGTTTCAAATGGAACATCCTCATAAACCGAGAGCCACATCAAGGGCAGCATTCCTGCCAATCGCATTAGTGGCTCTACTTGGCTGCACTGCGACTGGACTTGTGTACACTCTCTGAGGATTGTTTGCAGTTCATGACCATGGAAGAGAAAGGGGGGAATGTCAACAGACAAACACACTAGTATTATTAGAGCGGCAGTCATGTGCCACCCTCTGTGTAGTAGCAGACGAGCTGCCGGAGACTTAGAGGAGGCTGGAATCCCATCGCGTCTGTCTGGGAAATCTGGGTAAATGCTCTCTAATCCTGTTGATCCTCTTCTAAAGCCAACACTTCCTCACCTGCCTGCCTGCCATGGGAGAGTGAGTACAGACCAAAAATAGGGAGGTTATGATGATGAGCAGTGCTGTTTGATTGTTGGACTCTTTTTTAAACATGTTCCCGTTCTGACTCAGGAAAACAGGTGCAGGTGAAATAAACACCTGCGCGGCGACAGGAAGGAACCTTTTCAAAGCAGAAATGCACAAGAATCTTAATGTTTTAATTCTCTTCTTTTAGCTGACAAGATTATGTAGGTGTGGCAACACACCGTAGCTGTTTGATCCCACAGTCATCACTACTTACTAATGAAAATTAAAAAAAAATGGCCATCACAATTTCCAAGAGACTTTAGTTTCCCTGATTAAAATCTCAAAAGTTACAATCACGTAATCAGAAAAAACAACAAATCCTCGCTTTTGCAAGCAGCAATCAAGTGAATGTTTGGTATCTTTACCTTTTAAGTGATTTAAACGGTTCATAGATTATCATAGTTTTGTTTTGGATCATCAGCTAATGAAGTCAGCACTGAGTTAATCTTTAATCTTTTTTTTATCCCAAGAACGGTTTTTAAACAACTTTCAGCCCGCAGATCCTCGAGGCTGTCCGTGGTTTAAGTCACTGTAATCTTTTCCCACTTTTTGTTCACTCCATTCTTCCTCCTTCACTTTTTCACTTTCAGCCTCGCCTTAGAGGAGCAGCCATCTCTGGCCTTCCTCAGTCAGCCAGACGTCTTTCTCCTCCTTTTTTTGTGAATGGACGACAGTATGTAATTACCTGGGCTGAGCTTTCAGTGTGGCCTGCTCCGTCAGCTCCACACCCACTGCACACACACACAGACACACACACTTTCTCAAGCACACACATAGATACAGACGGGCGGCGATTGCTAATACACACACACACACACACACGAACGTGCACTCTCATACTCATGCACACACATAAATACAGGCCTCCCCAGCTGGAAGTGCACAGCTGCTGCTGTTTACCCTGTCGGGACCAGAAAAACATCCTGTACAGTTCTCCGGGTGAAAACCTCCCCTCACATAATAAACACAAGCCCTCGGCACAGTTTGAAGCTCCACTTTGGGTGGTTTCTGTGGCCATCGAGGCAAAGGTCCCCTCCAGCAGTCCTGCTTGATAGACAGTTTGGTGTGCAGCAGATTGAGCGGATGCCTTTGGGGAAACATGAAATGGCAGAAACGTTAAATATTTTGGACGTTGAGAGAACATGTGGCACTATCAGGTTATCACCCTCTTTTTTGTGACCCTCTTGCAAAAAGCAAGCTATGGCCAGCATCTGGATGCCAATAGCAAAGAATGGCGAGAGGCAGAATCCGTGCATATGCTGCTCTAACAGAGGTGTGACATTTGCTCTCATCAGTCCGCAGACGTCTCTCTGGCCTGTAGCATTGTTTAGCTTTAAGAGGAAGTTTTGGCTGCTGTTGTGTCTGGAAGAGCGAAGAAAAGTGGGCGAGGACACTCCGGGCTTCCAAATGACTGTTGGAATGCGGTCGTGTGTGAGCGTGTGTGTTTTTGTGCGCCTGTCCTCCTCAGTATGTGTGTGTTGATACGCGTCTGCCTGCTGCCTTGTGTTTTGCAGCTGACAGTCACTTAAGCATTTTGGCTGGCACGTAAAAGAGATTCCTGTGCAGACAGAAGTATTTGCTGTTGCCTTTGAGCTTAACAACAGTAGTATCGGGGCAGGGCCGAGTGAGAAAAGAATACACAAATCCTGCCGTGTGTGTGTGCGTGTGCGTGTGCCAACCCTCATCTCTGTTCTCTGTTTACTGTCTCTTGTAGCGGTGGCATTTCACAGCCCTCCAGTCACCATCAAGAAGGAACCGCAGAGCCCGGGCTCCGACCCCAGCCAGTCCTGTAGCCACAAGCAGAGCTTCAGCTACCCCAGTGGAGAGCAGTGCCTTTATGCCAGGTACCTCAGGATGTGTTGCTGGTCTTTAATAGAGCCTCACAGTGTTCTAAAAGGAGCAGCACACCCAAATTACAAAACAGTATAATGAAGTTGAAGGGGATGTTGGTTGTGTTTCTCACAGCAGTGAAAATGTAAAACAGTGTCGCTGTTGCGCTGGATAATCCACAGGACATGCTGATGACAGTTTTCAGGGACTAGCTCCTCAGTGGTAATCTGTCCATTGTCGATAGCAGGGTCATTTCACAACACTTTGGGCACCACAAACAAAACCGTTAAGCGTATTGAAGCGACGGCAGAAATCTCAGAGGCAGATATTCAAAACAAATAAAACCAAAATCATCTACATCTACGTCTAAATAGTGGTAAGATAAGAGAGAAAATCTGTCTTTTGGTGATTTGGGTACGATTAACATTACAGTGTGATTTACTTTGTGTCTTTTTTCCGTCTTTGGTTTCTCATCTCGTCTCTCAGTTCTGAGATAAGACACTTGTCATTTCCTCCTCTGACATCTTGTCTGCAGCAGCTTCCTTCCAGCTTTTTTTTTTCAGCTCTAACATATTTGGAGCATTTCTTAAATTTTATTAGAGAACTGAAACATAAGTTGATTTACTGTCTCTCTGCATATTTACTGACATCTTTTATTACCGAGGGCAGAATAAATGAAACAATAACTTTATTTTACCATTCTCAGTAACAACGGTTATCCTTGTCCAGTGACCCAGCGATGGTCCGCTGTCATGCGTTAGTGAGCTCATCTGAAACACTGACCACATGCTATTGACCACCAAACCCCCCCACCATTAGTTCTGTTTGTTGTATTGACGGAAAACATACTAGAACTAGCACCCTTCCCCACTACAACCCTGTTGTGATGTGCATGTGTGCACGTCCTCATGAGTGTGTTCATGTTTTCCAGTGCCTATGAGCAGAAAAGGGCTGCAGGGGGAGCCAAGACCTCCTGCCCAGGGACCCCCATGTCTCCTATGCAGCAGCATTACTCCCCAAAACCTGCCACGGCCGGACGGCCCGATGCTGGCTACATGAACCCTGCTGCCACCTCCCAGCCACTGCCCAGCAACAGCTACCCCATCAACACCAGGTGACACACCACGCAAGTCTTGGCAGCAGCTGTGATTGACATTTTACCTCATGCATGACTTTTAAATAACTCATTAATCAGAGCAGCAAGTGGTTTGTAAATGTCTGCAAACGGGTGTCATTTTAATTGTAGGCATGGTGGTAATATGCTTATATTACACATTAAATTATTTCTACATAATTAAACTATAAACTACAGTCATACAAGTGGAAGTAGTGTGTGAACAAGAAGTGCATTTGCAGCTTTTAAAATTATTGCATGAATCGTGTGCAATATAATAATTTGATCCAAAAAGCAGCTTGATAGTGAAGTTTGCCATGAAGTTGTTAACCTTTACAAACGAGCAGTAATGTGATCATATTTAGTAAAAACCGATGCAGAATTCTTGAATATAAGCTCCTGTAATGAGCTGCTGTGTCTCACCTCTCAGTTCCAGGTATCAGGGCCCTTCAGGAGACCCCATGTGCCCTCAGTTCCCACCACCAGGGCAGGCCTTTCAGCGCATGCCATCTGCTCCAGCGGGACATGGCGGCAGTGCAGCTGGAGGAGGCGGGGGTGGAGGGCCAGGGGGCGGAGGCGGCAGCGGTGGTGGTGGAGGTTATCATCGGCAGCACTCTGACCCCTGCATGCCCTACCTGCAGCAGAGCTTTAAGCAAGAATACCTGGACCCGCTGTACGAGCGGGTGGCTCACATGGCAGGGTCCGGGCACGGGAGCGGACCGGCACACGGGCACGGGCACGCACCTCAACCCCACCCCCACCCGCATCCACACCCGCACCCACACAGGTTCCCACCAGCCCACATGATGGTCAAGCAGGAGCCCACAGACTACATCTACGAACCTGGTGAGTGGTGCAGACGAACGTCAGCGCGTCTCAGAATGATCATGCAGGAGACGACTTCAGTCTGAGGACGAGGGCGATTATGGAGTCTGTGAATGATCAGAAAGTGGTGAAAATAGTCATCACTCAGTCCAAAACCCAAAGACATTCACAATCAGTCATATAAAAGGAACATTTTTTCACATTTCAGGGGCTAGAAGCAGCAAACGTTTGACATTTTTCTGGTTGTCAAAGTATCTTAACAATTAATCAATTAGCAAAATTACTAACTGATTTATTGGCTAATTGTTTCAGCGCTGTGGGGGAATTTTAAGTCAGTTTGTAAGGTCACTGAAGGTCGTGTACTACAAAAAAACCCCCCTCAGTTTGTGTGTTTTGGATTGTAATCACGAGGCAGAGAGAAATGAGGAAATATGGACGATCTGAGCATCATTTTATGTCATTTGTGTACATAAAATCTAATTTTTGCTTTAAGCAAGTGTTACAAATCCATTATGTGCTCGTGGACTGAATCTGGAATGCTAACAATGGTTGTGATTATTTGTCAGGGTTATTTGGCATTGCAGAAAAGTCCCTTTAAAGGCAAACACTCCCCGGTGCGCACTGCTAACCCAAGAACAAAATGTCCAAGAGGCAAACAAACTTCTTCACTGTATCTCGACTCCTACCCGACTCCCTCCCTGCCCACAAAACTCCTCCTTTCAACTCTCTGACACTTTGCAAAGAAAAAAAGTATTTTTTTTTTCTGCTGCAGCTACACTCCTCCTTCCTCACCCTCTCCCCCCCTCCCTGCCTCCACCGCTCTCTGTGAGCGAGAGGCAGAGGAATTTCATTGAGAAAATGGAGGGCACTGGAAAGACTAGAGTCCCTGGTGGAGTGCTCCGGGGTTTCAGGTTGCACCAGCGGCTTCCTTTTTCTGCAGGCAGATGAACTCATAATGGAAAAATGAGCGTGGCCGCAGTAACCCGAACCTCTCACTGGCTGGGCTTTGGGAGAGGGTGAGGGGAAGGGGTGGGGGGGTGACGGGGGGTACGGGGTGGGGTGGCCAGCTCAGGCACTTTAACAACAACAGAAACCCGCTCCTCTGCTTGCCTCCCTGCATTTAAAACAAGGAGTGAGAAATATAACACTCCACGCTCATTGTCCTCATTCACCTGCATTAACGCTGCTACAGGACAGCAGAACAGCTTAATGTTGTTATTGTTTAGTGGATGCTACGAAGCCAGCCCTCCAGACGCCAGCACACTTCATGCAGAAGAAGACCCCCCCAAAAAAGCAACCAAATTCTTTTCACTCACCGTGTTTTTACACTCCCACCTTGGATAGGAGGACCGGATAGACAAGGACTCGCACAACCTCGAGAAGCACAAAAGGATGTTTTTCTGAGGGAGGAGAAGGTTGAATTTGGCGGGGTTTCCTCGCAAGTGTCTCCGATATGAGGCTGATGGGACAGAAAAGATCAGAGTTTATCCTTCTTTGGTGGACAGTTATACAAGCCAGCACATTTTTCATGAGATAATAAATGACAGGAGCCTAAAATCTGGAAGTGCTGCTGTCAAATGAATGTGCCAACAAATTTCCCTCCTCCCTTAATGGCTGCCACTGGATCTCCCTGAGCTCAGAACTGTGTGGACGGAAAGAGCGATGCAAGTCGAGGGCATAAATAAAAACACAAATTTCTTAAGAGGGATTAGTCATGGGATTCCAGGTAGTCTTAAAAAAATCAAATTAAACACATCAGTATAAACGGGAAACCTTCATCCAGAACCATTTAGTTGGAGCAATGTATGTTTAGTTTGCAGACGCAGTGAAAATATTGTTTCTTTCAAGCAGCTAATTGGATAATTTGTGTTAAAGAGCTTTTGAATGCACGCACCCTGCAAACAAAGCATAAGCTTTAATATGGTTTCTGACAAATTGGCTGCTGTCAGCCGCCCATTTAGGGTCATTTACTTGAAAGAAAGTCCTAAACTGTTAGGTGAGGTGAAGGCGGTAATGGAACACGTAAAAGAGGTGCACTGTAGTAGACGGCGTTTACAGATGACAACACCTGTGTTTTCTTTTAATATGCACAATGAGAACAATGACAGCCAAATGCCACAAGTCTCATCCTGAAAGCAGGCTTAAGATCCAGACTTCTAGTTTCACATAGAAATTAGCATGCCAGCGCTTAATCACTGCTATTGTGTCGCATGAAAGACACAAAATGGTCATGCCACTCAGCACACAATTAACCCCGGCGCTCTCACACCCAGTCTACCCATCACTCCCCGGTGGGGGCCTGCCATTGCTGCCAGACATATTATTTACAGTATGATCGAGTGCCGCTGCCCCAGAATGGAGAGCTTGATTTTCCCCAATGGCATCTTATCACAGTCACAGCGCCGCAGCTGCATTCCCCGGGAGTGAGTCACGGCCAGAGCCGGAGGCAAAGGGCTGCACCTTTCAGTTTTTATGCGCTCGCTTGTCTCGTTCATACAGTTGACAGCAGACCAACACAAGCAGAACAACCAGCGACACGCCTGTTTTTTCTTTATGCACAGACAAGCAAAGAAAAACATACGAGCCTCACAAAGGTGAGCGGAGCAGCCACAGGATGTGGAGCACAATAACATCTGCAACACTCCTCGCTTTGCAGAACTCATTAGAACACGATTGTGCTTTAAAAACTGTTTCGACTTGCACAGAATTTTGCTCGAGGGTTTGTGAGGTGGAATATAAAATCTATTTCGGTGAATGCATCTGTTTGAGTCAGTCGATGATGTGCCCAGATAGAGTGCAGACACTGTATACTGTACCACTTTTCTGGTCTGGTGAAGGTGCTTGCTCATGGCCTAAAAATACCACCAGAGACAAGAGAAGTGATATGATAAATGCAGCGTTTGTCCTTGCAGCGTTTGGGCTGATCACACAAAATATCCCAGATGATACACGCACTTTCTCAAGCTGATATTGGCTTAGTAAGCAGTACGTTTGGGTTTTTAGTCACTCGAACTTAAGATCAGATTCACTCCAAATGATTTGTTGACAATTAACCCCCTGTGGCCACAAAGTTTTGTTCATGATGGATGGGTACTTATCCAATCCTTGTGCATCACTGTTGAACTGTTAAAATAAATGAAATTCTGACCTACAGCTGTTTGTTTCATTACAGATGTGCCTGGATGTCCCTCTATGTACCACCACAGCGAGGGCTACCCGAACCCCCAGCACAGCAATGAAGGTAATACAAACACTTCCTGTCCAACTTCTGCTGTGATCCTTCATTGTAGAGACTTCTGCCAAATTATAGTCATTACTCAGCAGAAGGAATCATCGTTGTGTCACATTGCATGTGTCCAATCTCCTCCTCTCTAATGCTTTATCTAAACTGAGCCTTCACCGGTTAGAGCTCTGTGGTCATTGGCTAACCGGCGTAGAGTGTCCGTGTTTCCATTGGCCAGCCAGCGGTGTGTCCATGTTTCCATTGGCAGAGGCTCCCGCCTCACCCCTGCCTCAAGAATCCCTGAATAAACATAACTCCTGGAAAAAGGACACTGTTTCCCCAGCAAAAAGGAAAACAATCCTTCCCTTCACTCTCATTGTTTGTTGCACCATTTTAGGTAATTTAAATTCTCATTCACTGGTTGTGTTTAGTACATAAGAGCTTTAGAAGAACTCCTAAAGGTCTAAAAGATGTGAAGTTCACTGGCTGTGAAACTGGCAGCAAAGACCTCTTTCAGATGTTTCTTATATGAAATCCTCTCCCTGCTACTGAGGCGCTCTCGTCTGCTTTAGTTAAAGCAGAGTGCACACTTAAATGCTTAACGTTATTCAATGCACGGACAGATCTTTGTATTTTGTCGGGATGGTATTCGAAGCTTGGCACAGATCCCAAATGAGCAGCCCGGTTGTGCTAAGGTCAAGGCCCCTTGAAGCTCTAACACAATCCTCCCTTTGTCTCGCAGGCTATCTGTTTGAAAATGACTCCCGTGTGGTTCCAGAGAAGTTTGAAGGTGAGCCTGCTCTACCCACAATCCCTCTGCATTCACACACTTTTGCATTTGCACACCGCAACCCACTCGGCGAGGTGTTAGCTGGATGACAGCAGGTAGAGGAGGGAAACCCTAGCCTCCCACTCCAATCTCTATACTTGACCTATCATCTTGTATCGACGTCAGGGATCTTTGTGTAAGAGGTACATGGGTCTTTGTGCACTCAGAAGCTTAGTTAGTGGGTTTGGTTTCTCCGCACACATGACGCATGGCTCCTCTGTCACGGCGAGAGCGGGGACGGCCAGTTTCCCATGGTGTTGGTGGTGGTGGTGATTGACGCTAAAGGAGATTGAGTGGAAGGCCTGAGGGTGTCGGCACTGGTTGAACCAGCGAAGCGTGCAAGATCTCTGAGAGACGACAGCAGTAACTTAGCTGAGCTTCTCATGTTCCCACACTTGTGTACAACATATCCAGTAACCACTAAACAACCAAGCACCAAACATCAGTGTCCATTTACCCACGTATTGCTGCACCCAGTTTTAGTAATCAGTTATTGCTGCATGTGCTCTGTATTCAACGTCTCATTCCCCTCAAAATGTTCCTAGTTCTGTCTCACCTCAACGCTCTGCTGCCATTTTAGTGGCCAATTTGATAAGCCGTTATTAACGAGCATTCGATTCAGGTTACGTCAGCACGCAAACACGAAACATCAAGATTAGAAGTGCTGACCTCACTACAATTCAGCTGTTGTTAGTCAACATTACCTTGTTTGACCATGAAACACAAGAACCATTTTAGACCCTAATTTAATGGCTGAATCTTAATGGTCTGATGCAGTTTAATGTGGCCCAAAATGCATCAAATGTCAAATGAACTTGTGGTGAACTGAAGCTGCAGAGATGTTTGGAAAAGCCGCAGAGATTCACGGCCTGCTCACCTGCTCACCTGCAGTCTGTCGTCTCCTCGTTCCAGGTGAGGTGAAGCAGGAGGGTGGTGGCGTTTTCCGTGAGGGCACGCCTTACCAGCGCCGCGGCTCTTTGCAGCTCTGGCAGTTCCTGGTGGCCCTGCTGGACGACCCGGGCAACGCCCACTTCATCGCGTGGACCGGCCGCGGCATGGAGTTCAAACTCATCGAACCTGAAGAGGTACGTCTGAACGCCACCTTTCTTCTTCTTCGTGTGGAAGCAGAGGTGCTGCCTTACAGAGTTTCATTGATTAATCACAGTGTTAATTAATGAAATTCCTTTCATTCGGGCAAACAGGTGCAGTACTCCACCTGTTTAAAGCAGATCATGATCATAGACGGGTGAATGATGTAGATGCCTTCACACGATCAGCAGATCTCTGAAGGGACATTTTGATGCTTGAATTTGGGTTTACAGCTTGAGCACGTTGGTGTTTACTGGAACCAGCAAATCCAGTGAAAGAGGCAGAGACTCATGAAGGCTGTTGGTTAGCTCCTGGGTGATGTTTGTGAGAAGAAAATTAGATTGTATTTAGATCTTAAGTGAGGATTGAAGTCTGCGGGGCTTTATTCGCAGCATCCAGCAGCCATTCATGGCATCTTAAGGCCTTTACGCATTAGGTTCAGGCTTCAGTGGCTGTTTGGTGTGAAACCAAAAAACTAAATTAAGGTTTGTTTGCTGCAAGTTTCTTGCTTAAATGTCCTAATTTAAAATGCACAAGCAGCAGTATTTTTAGCTGGGATTACTGTACGGCCGTATCCTCAGATAGTGGAGAAGTGTTGATAGCGATCACGATGTTAATATGAATCTGATAAGGAGTTATTCTCGGAATGAATTTATGTTAGCAGGGTTTTAAGGCGCTACCTAGATTAGAGCGATCAGAAGTGGGATTTGGCCACTTTCCTCGTCGGTCTATTCTCTGATCCATCTTCCATTAGTCCCCCATTCATTATTCAACACGCCAAACGCTGGATTGATAAATGAAGGACGAGCGCTATCACAGAATCATCCAACACCCCCGTTCTCTCTCACCTCCTCACATTTCTTCAGTCGGGACGTTCCTGCGATGTTTAAGTCTGCAGTCTGATTGGACGACTCAGAGAGCGTCCATTTAGGTGGGTCCTAATACGGAGAGGTCTATGCTGTGTTTTCCATTATCTTTTTACTGTACATTAAAAATGAATGGGGTAAGAGTTTTACAAGAGCAATTAGGGCTGAGAGCACACTCAGAGATCAAACAGGGCTGCTGGCTTGATGGCCACTGTGGGATACAACCTGTCTCTTCCTGAGTCATGAATCTGAGCCCGCCCGCCCCCCCCAGCTTTAAGGTTTCTTCCACTACCTCAGATGTTTGTCAACACGAAGATCATCTCCCTGTTGCGAAATGATTTGATTTACTTCCCCTTGCCTGTGTGGGGTTGTTGTGAGACACTAATTTCCTATCAGAGTTAGTGGTCCCTCGTCAGCTGAGGGTTCAGTTTTGGGCTGGGAGTGTATTTCATGGCCTGCCTCTGACAACCAGCCATGACTCCTATTTCACTGCAAACACTGTGGGACTCTGGTTGCATTCAAGTGGTAATGGGTTACATAAAAAGGAAGTGAATCCACATGTGGGGACTCGCCCTGGTCTTGGCATGCTGACGCCGTTGAGTTAAAGAGCGGAGACGGCTTTGACTTGCCGCCGAGGACCCCTAGTGGCCACAGTGTGGAAATACACACAACTGTGTCCAATTATCATTTTTGGGAATATGAACTTCAGGGAGAAGAAAAAAATGCTGACACAAACAGTTCTGCTCTGTTGACGTGTCATTTGAGGAAGGCTGTATTGTCAAGCCCTTCAAAAGCATGCAAATAAGCGGTCACCTTTAAATGAACCTCACCAAAGCTCGACTGCACCAGGAGAGTCACCATTTCCTCCTCTGCCTCCTCGTTCTCCTCCTCAGGTTGCCAGGCTGTGGGGCATGCAGAAGAACCGTCCAGCCATGAACTACGACAAGCTCAGTCGCTCTCTGCGCTATTACTACGAGAAGGGAATCATGCAGAAGGTACAAAACAACCTTTTCCACAGTGGAAATTTGTCTCCATCAATCTATGGTCCCACTTTCATAAAACACTTTGAACCATTTATTAATGCTTCAGTTCGAACCATTAATATGAACAACTTTTGGGTTGCCAGGTTGTAAATCACCCCTTTGGCTGCTGTTGGTTGTCCCCCAGCATCGCACAAAGGATTTTTACAACAAGTCTGCAGTTTAAAATGCTAATAAACTGTTTACTAAACAGATTTTGGTCCGGTTAGTCTGCAGAAATGTCCAGAAATCAAGCTGTCGGACGATTCTTTGGAGAGTTTTTCTGATGAATTAAAGAGCTTGCTAAAATTAGACGAAGGAAATTATGTTGAAGGAGGATAAACACTAGCCAGAGAGACCTGGCAACCCAGTTGTTCTTCTACACAGAGATATATACATTGTCTGATTGTTCTTCTATATATAGATCTACCCACCGTTTGTTCATTGTTTAACCGCTATAAAGTCACCACCTATAAAATTCAGCCTTATGAGAAAGTGGTACCATAAAATGACAGAAGTGGTGATTCTTCTATGGATGCATTAGGAAGGCCACCATGTTGGTTTAGGGACAGTAACTGTAAAGTTTATGAGACAGTGGTCCTCATTTAATCCTGTCTCTTGAGTCTTAAGCCTCAACCTTTGTCTCATATCATAAATTATTACAGACGAGCTGCGCTGACGTTCAACCAGCTGTTAGTAAATCATAGCTGCACATGTTGAAGGTCAGCAGCGACTTAAGCCGGCTCACACCATGAGTACAGCATCAGGACATGTCAGAAAGTGTCACTGTGCAGAAGGAAATAAGCAAAAACGCAGTAAAGATCTGATCATTCACTGGTTATCTAAACAGGAAAACTGCAGTACGTCTCCGCTAAAAGACCTGGTCCAGACACACATACTGAACACCTGCACACCTCAATCTGTATTTTCCCACATTCCTACGTGACTCGAGGCGTCCCTCCTCTCTGCAGGTGGCCGGCGAGCGCTACGTTTACAAGTTTGTGTGCGAGCCCGAGGCCCTCATCTCCCTGGCCTTCCCCGACAATCAGCGGCCCAGCCTGAAGGCCGAGTTCGAGCGCTACGTCAACGAGGAGGACACGGTGCCCCTGTCCCACCTGGACGAGGGAGTGCCCTACACCGCGGAACAAGCCCCCCAGAACATGGGTCCCCAGCCCTACTCCAAAGGCTACATGTACTAAAGCCAGCCCTCGCCCTCCCTCCTCTCTCCCCTCCTTCAGAAATCTTCCTGTTGTACCAACCCATCATCATACACACCCTGAAACCCCATGCACCTCTTGCACATGCCCACCCCATCCACTTGTATATAAGGCTATGGTGTTTTTGTTTTAAATTAATCTCATTAGGGATTTTTTTTTGTTTTGTTTTTAAGAGCTGCATTCCTCTCACATCTGAGGCCTATTCAATCCATAAACATGACTGTGGTTGAAGAGATTGCTTAATAAATACCCATAATAATACCCAAACTGAAGTCCAGACTGTCTTCTCTGTGTTTTTGTTTTGAGTCACGTGGAGCTTCGTGCTTTTACTTTTTAATTTGATTCAACTGTTTTGTACAAAGATCTAAACATGAAGCTACTGCCAGCAGCTGGTTAGCTTAGCTTAGCATAGAGACAGGAAGCAGCTAGCGTTTTCACGGGTTAAACAAGATACAAGTTAGTGAGCTTCAAATGGGATAGTAGGCGGATTCCCCACATCTAGTCCTAATGCTAAGCTAAGACAAGCTAAGCTGATTGGCAGCTTCATTACTGCAAAGAGAAAAAGCACAGAAGCACATTTCCCAAAAAGTTGCACAGTTCCTGCAGCCTTTGGCCCAAACACTTTTCATACAAACGAGACCGAATAATTAAAGGACCGGTGTGTGAAAAAAATAAGAACCATGTTCTCGTTACCTCACGATGAGCTCTTCATATCTACAGAGGGAGCAGGTCACTAAATCCTCCACACTGGACCTTTAAGAGGCACCCAGTGTTCATCTGCAATCGCAAAAAACAAACGTCACAGCTGCAATTAAGAATCTTCAATCACCTGTATTTTAAACATTTCATAGAAAATACGATACAGATGATACTGAGCACTGTAGCTTACAAGGCAAAATTAAGTCTTAAATATCGTGACAGACTTTCCAAGAAGGCGATGAAGGTTTAATTACCATTTTCTGGTCAAAGGTTGGAATGAAAATGTGAAATCAAAGAGTTTTTCTCAGCCGTTTTGTGGCTGATAATGATCCTCAGTTTGTCCACCTGGTTTAACCGTACAGCTCAGGAGCTCCTCAGCGTCGCCTGAAGGCGCGGGAGATCCTCCAAGCGTTGGGTTCCTCGTAGCGGTTGTACAGAGGCTCCAGTTTCTGCTGCCGCTTCTGATGGCTGAGGCGCGTCGGGTCGCCCACTCTGTAGAAAGCCGGCGCGAACTCCACCAGCCAGCGGGGGTCGATGGTGGTCACCTCCCGCATGTACTCCTTGGTGGTCAGCACCAACTCGTGGTACACGAGCCTGCAGGAGGGGATGGAGGACGATCACAGCTGATTTCATCAACAATGAGTCACAAATACAGCTGACCATAAGTCCTTTAATTATTATTCAACCAACAGAAAATGAATCAACTGAATATCTTCAGGTTTTGGATGATTGGGCAGACAAGACACTGGAAGCCACCCTGGGCAGATTAATTAAGGAGGAAAATGATAATTATTGGCAGCGCCAGTCAAACCAAAACACACTGAATTTACATCAATATAAAACAGAGAAAAACAGCAAATTCTCAGCTTTAAGAAGCTGTACTCAGTAAACATTTGACAGATTTTCTTGATGAACTAAAGATTTTATCAGTAATATAGAAGAAATCCATCCGCTCACAACACTAACAGCTCTACGGCCTGAATGAGGTCTGGGATCAGGATCGCCTTCAGGACTCACCACTCTGGCTGGCGGTTGAAGAGAGTGCTGGAGGGGTGCAGGTACACCACCTGCTGGTCGATCAGGGTACGGTACCCGTCCTGCGGGTGCTTCCGGGCTGCGTTCCTGAAGAAACCGCTGCAAATGGCTTTCTGGACCCGCATTGTAGCTTTTCCACAGGACACCACGTCCAGCTTGTGTCTGAGGGGCATTTAGAGTTGTTTATTGTTTGTGTAAAAATGGTTTATCTGTATTCAAACTGCAGCTTTTTTACGTCTGATTAGACATTATGCTTGAGTGACTTTTTCTCCAAATCCAACTACAAATAAACTTCCATTCTCAACAAATACAAACACTGAAACACTCAAACAAACAAACAAACAAACGGCTGAGACGCAGCTGAGCTTCACACCTGTCCATGATGCTCAGCATCTGCTTGCGGATGTCCTGAGCTCTCTTTAAGGAGCGGGCCTGGATGAAGTTCTCGAAGCACCAGGGGTTGGAGAACTTGTTGTTCTTCCAGGAGTTGTAGACGGCCAGCAGCGTGAGGTGGTCTCCCTCAAGCTGGAAGAACTTTGTCTTTTTCTGGTCGGCAAGCGCCTGTTTGTCCTGAAAACGGAAGCATTGAACTTTTGTCTTTGTGGCCTTTGAGTGTGATGTCAGTTACTTCTTACTTTTTGTCTGACGGCGAATCAAGTCGTTTTACACGCTTGTTGACTAAGTAATTCTGACTGAAGACGTCTCATCTGGTCGGCGGGACTGTTGTGGTGTTTGAGCCACAAACCTTTGGCCTGTAGAAGATGTTCTGCACAGACAGCATTGACACGATGGTGAGCATCTCCTCGCTGCAGCCCAGGTGGACGGACATGATCAGCATCTTACACAGCATGGGCTCCAGAGGGAACTCGGCCATCTGAACCAGAATAAGATCTCCATCACTTTGCCATTCAAGCACTGAGAAGATATAAAACACCTTGAAATGACAATCTGAGTAGACTCTCTTCGACTCACCCTCCTTCCCAGACGTGTGAGCAAGCCTTCATCATCCAGAGCTCCCAGAGTGTAGAGCTGCTCCATGGCGATGATCAGAGTCTCCATGGGAGGAGCGTCCATGAAGTCAAAGGACAGGAGGTCGTTGATGCCCATGGCCTGGAAGAAAAGAGGGAAACAATCACTGGGCAGCACGGACATGATGACTGGAAGGATGTCCAGATCTAGATTTCTAATGACGTGCATCGTTCACCTCTCGGCTTAACCTGCAGAACATATTTCAGACAGGCCGTTCAAAGTGTTTTCTAAGGAATCCAAAGAACGAGCGTTTGAGCTCAGTTGGCTCCATCTGTGTGCAGCATCGCAGCTAAAAGCAGCTTCACCCGGGTTGGTTCTGACTTGAGGTTCTACCAGCTGACGGCTTCCTGAAGATCAAAGGGCCCAGCTGGGTTTATGGTCTGATCCGAGATCAGATGCAGAGTTTGGCCCGAGATTACTGAGTGATTTATAGACCAGCAGCAGCGCTTCAGTAGCTGGAAGCCAGTGCAAAGGAGCGATGTGCTCAGTGCTCGTGGTTCTCGTTAGAACTCAGCAGCAGCGTTCTGATTCGACAGATGTTGTCTGATGGACTTTTTGGGGCAGACAAGAAACTTTTTCAGTATTTACAGCAGTCGACTCTGCCGGAAACGAATGCATTAATCAGTCTCTAAGTCTTGTCTGGACATTGCTGATTTAATAACTGTGTCCATGTTGCTGCTGAAATTCAGATCTTAATCTATCAAAACAGAGATTTCTAACTCTGGAATCAAGCTGCGCAATCACTTTCATTCTTTCATCCTTTTTGCAAAATACAGTGATTCCTGCGGGACAGGAATCGATAGCAGGTTCCAGTTGATAACCAGCTCCAAATCGTCTGAGGAGACAAAACTGATGCTGCAGATTTCAGAGAAAGAGAGAACGAAACAGTTGCACTGACCCTGAAAACCTGTGGAGGCCTGCTGCTCTTTTCCACATCAGGAATCAATAAGAGAATCCACAAAGAATCAGAGCGGTGAGCAGAAGCGATGGTGGTATCAATAAAATCATCTCACTTCCCACCTCAGCTCCATCTCTTTCTTCATTTAACTAAAGGAAGCTGAACTCCATCCAGCTGTCTGCCTGCTCTGTGGACAGTGAGTCGTCTGCTGCTCCTGGACAGGTTGTAAAGCGGCCCGAGGATCGAATCCTGCGGGGCTCCACGTGGTCTGCACAGCCCGCCCTCAGGTATCATCTGAACGACCGGGCAGATAATCCCAGCAGCCTCATTTACTTTAGGACTGTCAATACGAGGCCTCTCTTTGAAGACGTCGGACTGAATCTGAGGATTATTTTCCTTCATTTCCTGCATCCTCTTTTCTGACTCGTGACAGCTCCATGGTGCTCTCTGCTCAGTGCAGACGCTCTTTTATGCTCGACATGATCAAAGGGTGAATCTGCAGAGTCTGACGTTCAGCTCGCTTGCGTGGACAGAGCTTAAAAAGACAACGACTGTGCTAAACCGACAAATCAGAGGAAACACAGAAATGATCCCTGAACGCAGAGCTGGAAATATCAACGCTGCCTGAAAGCAGCACAGGTGAGAGCTGACTCATGGTGTTCAGTGCTTTACCTTCAGAGACAGCACGGTGCTGGCCAGGTTGGTCCTCTGGATCTCAGGCACGTTGGACACGAGCATCTCGTCCCTGTAGGCCCTCTCAGTGTAGAGCCTGTAACACTTCCCCGGGCCCGTTCGGCCGGCTCGACCGGACCTCTGTTTGGCCTGGGCCTGGAAACAGAACACAGAGGGATGTATGTAGAAAAGAGACGTTGATCAAATCATCACCATGATGCTTTTTTCTGTTTTTCAGTCTGGGTTACCAGACAGGACAAATGCAAAACGTTTACTTCCAGGTGATAAAACTGTTAAAACTGAAGACCTGTGAGATGGGAGTCACCACCAGCTGGTCGATGCCCGTCTTAGAATTATAAACGATCTGTTTAACAAAGCCAGGATCCACCACGTAGTAGATCCCATCAATGGTCAGAGACGTCTCAGCGATGTTTGTGGCGATGATGACCTGGAGGTAAACAGAAAGTTAGTTTTAGTAAATGAGTAAAAATAACTGGTTTCACTTTCTGAAAACACTGAACAACTCACAGCTTTGCTCTTATCCGGTGCATTTATTACCTTTCTGCTGCCTGGGGGTGCAGGGTCGAAGATCCTGGTCTGCATCTCGCTGGGCAGAGCAGAGTAAACGGGCAGAATGATCAGCTCGGGGACGTCAGGACCCAGAGACTTCATCCGCTCATACAGGATCTCACAGGCGGTGTCGATCTCTTCCTGTCCAGTCAGAAACACCAGGACGTCACCTGGACAACGGAGGGTGGGGGTTACAACACTATTAAGTATAAAGAGGAGAAATCCTGATGAAAACTGACACCATCAGACCTGGAGGCTCGGTGAGATGGATCTGCATGACGGTGATGAGGCTGGCGTCCAGGTAGTCCGTCTCAGGCTCTCTGGCGTAGAGAATCTCCACTGGGAAGGTTCGTCCTGGGATGGTGAAGATGGGAGCTTCGAAGAAATACTGGGAGAACTTGACGGCGTCCAGCGTAGCAGAGGACACGATCAGCTTCATGTCTTTGCGTTTCTGTATCGTCTGAAAGAAACAGAAGGAATTTAATGTGGTAATTTTATGTTTTTGGGAAAGGAATTAGCTGTTTATTATGGTTTGTAGAAGGTTAAATACCTTCTTGAGCAAACCGAAGAGCACATCGGTGTGGATGGTTCTCTCATGGGCCTCGTCCAGCATAATGAGGGAATACTGGCTCATGTCTGGGTCCACCAGACACTCCCTCTGCAGCATCCCGTGGGTCATGTACTTGATGACGGTCTCTGTGCTGGTGCAGTCCTCAAAACGAATGGTGTAACCCACCTGAAATTAGAACATAGATCAGGCTGCTGGAGGCTGGACGAGGGAGAAAAGGCTCATTAGGAATCTGTTGGAGGCGACCGCTCACCTCTTGGCCCAGGCGGCATCCATACTCCTCAGAGACTCTCTTGGCCACTGACATGGCGGCCACACGACGGGGCTGCGTACAGCCGATCTTCCCCCGCGAGGTGTAGCCGGCCTCTGCCAGGTACTGAGTGATCTGCGTGGTCTTACCGGAGCCGGTTTCTCCAACTACTATCAAGATCTGGTTATCGTGGACCGCCTGTGGAGAGAAAGTAAGAACGGGTGGATAAAGACTGAGGAGAGAAAAACACTGATGGCTCAGCGGGTTGACTCAGCCCTCTCGCCGCCGCTCATACCTGAACGAGCTGCTCCTTGAGCTTGAAAATAGGCAGACTCTCTCTCTGCTGCAGGATGGACAGTTCCGTCTTCTTGCCGTACGACACCTGGTTCCCTCCGAAGGCGTATCTTTTCCACTCCGGAAGATCGACAGGCATGGCGCCGATGCCTCTCATGTTGGCAGCGATCTGCCTCCCCTCATCTGCACAGGAGAGGACGTCAGGATTGATGTAAAGTTCCAGCAAGATCCACCACGACCTCCGAGATTCTACGGTTTTATTTAATCAAGATGAACTGCAACGATTATGAACTTCCCAACAAGCCCTTTTTGTATTAAACGATGAGTCAGTGCTAGTAACCAGGAAGGAACTGGTAAAGCCTCAGACATCCTCGGGCTGCGGAAGTCACAGCGCATTACGCCTGTGTGTGCCAGTGTAAACTCATGTGGAAGTCTGATAATCATCTCCAGCCGTGCCGTGATATCAGTTTAACAGTGTAATAGGTCTGGCACAAGAGACATGGTTACATTTTATTGTCTTAATTCTAAATCTCTGACACAACATTGACTCTGAATTCATTTTCGGGTGGAGGTCATATCTGTGAGCTTGTTCCACCGATGCCTGAAAATCACAGTAAGAAATCACACATCAGGGCTGCAGCCTGGTTTATACAGAGCTGGCTGCAGTCCGGCTCCTTACAGTCCGGCATCGGGTCTATCCAGTTCTTGTTGAGACCGGTGGGGATGCAGTCCATCTCAGCTGCGCGAGCCGCCTGCTTCAGCTCCCTCCTCTCCTTAGCCAGAGCGCTCTGCATCATGGCGGCTTGGGAAAGGGAGCCGTCTGGATTCTGACGGACAAAATGAAAACAATACTGAAACGGCTGCAGAATTTGCAAACACACAAATCTCAGACCAGCTGCCATCATCCAGCTGCAGGGCTGCAGTCACCTGCGCCACCTGCTGGCAAGACAAGCACCAGCAGCAGCAGCAGCAGCAGCAGCAGCAGCAGATCAGACTGCATGTGCTCATGTGCACCATCTACAGGCAAGGAAAGGAACAGCTGCTGCAATTCTTTTTCATCTATATTTTATATTATTCTGTGGTTTTATGCATTGTCTTTATTTTTATTTTCATCCTTTTTATCATTATCAAGTGGGTTTTATTCTCTGTCTTATTTAAAATTCATTTTTTATTTGTTTTTATGTCCATTCTGTCTTCTTTAAAGCACTCACTGGTTTGAAAGGTGTTGTACAAACAAAGTTTATATATTATATAATTACTATTTAGACACCTGATGGGTTTTAATGTGTCTGTACAGATGAGAGGCAGAGGTCTGCCTTTGGTGTGAATAGTTTCCTCTGGACAGTAACTATTTTAAAGCTTTAAGAGTCATTAAACGGCCCCTGGAAATCACAGTTTTGCTGACCTCTAGTGGTATAACTTCACCTTGCTGCAGTGATGTAAAGAGAGGACACAAATAAACTTTGATGAAGTGCCGAACAGTCTACCATGAGGCGGGCAGGCATGACCACACGGTCCACCTGCAGGCCGCTAAACCTGAACCTCCTGGAGTCTGCAGACGTACCTTCACTATTTTGACTGGGCTCATGTTCACGCTCCATTTCGTCTGTCCCCTCAGGAACGGTGGCTCCTCTTCGACCAGATCGATCTCCATTTCTTCGTCTGTGGAGGGAAGCGTTAGAGAAGAGATGATATCAGCAGCCGAACTTCCATTTAGCCAAACTTTAAGAAGAGAGTGCAGAGTTTTACCTTCGTCATCATCTATTTTGGGAAGGATCCCCGTCTCCTCGTCAAATTCTGGGAACTCTTCTCTAGGAAGTACGTTGGCTGCAATCATCTGAACGAGATGGAACCATTTTTTAATATTAAGGAACGCTTCACCTCTGAGAACCTGTGTTAGTTCTCCGTGTGAACGTGTGGATAAAAACCTGTTTAATCTCCCATTTTTCAAGGTCGGTGATCTTCGTGAGCCGTTTGCGCTCTGATGGGTTTTCTTCCATTTCCAGGACGCTGGCTTCAACAGGGCGGTCAGGGTTCCTCATGGCTTCGTCACCGACTGCAGGGTCCAGGTTTCGTCTCCGGTTGGGGTTCAGGTCCTCTCCGGTCTCCTGGTCGACATCCTGGAAACACGGAAACATGTGACCGCTCATGCTAAACAAACAGATGTGTGATGCATCTTAACCAGCAGGCAGCAGTTTATCAGAAAACTCACAAAGTGTATTTTATGACCATGAAACAGTAAAGTTGGATTTAATGGTATTGTCTAAAAGTAGGGAACAATGCCTGATTTCCTCTGTCATTTCACACAGGACTCACCTTCATACTGAGGCTGGCTTTGGTTCCAGTGAATGACAGAACTTTGACCTTCACCTTTTGGCCTTTGGTGACCACGTCAGCCACGTTGGCTATACGTCCTTCTTTGCGCAACTCTGAGACGTGCACGAGGCCTTCCCAGCGTTTTCTGCAGACGGTTACACAGCGCAGGTGAGGAGACGAGGTACAAGTACACAGAGAAGACAGAGGAACAAATCTGAGCGTAACTTTAAATGACATCTGATGGATCTGTGTGTCATGAGGCAAATACGTCTTAAAAGACACACTCGCCGTCTCACTGCACTGAGGGCTGACTAACCTGAGGCCCTCCAGCTGCACAAAACAGCCAAACTGCATAATACTGCTGATTTTGCCGTTGTAGACGTCGCCCACGACAGGCTCCTCTGGCGGAGGCCGGTCCACATGTCTGTCTCGCCAGCGGTCAGCGTCTCCGTCCTCCTTGTTGTTGTCATCGTCTCTGCGTGGGCTCGGTGGACGGTCACTCCAGCGGGACGGCCGTTTCCTCCTGCGCTTGGGGTTCGCTTCTCCGTCGCGATCTTTCGATCTGGAGCGAGAACGACTTCGCTTACGTCCGCTCTCCCTGGCCGGGTCTCGACCTCTGTCGCCGTGCAAATTCCTGTCCGACCTGAGCAGCCAATCAGAAAAGAGAGGTCAAATTTTCACTTCATGTGTGTCAAAGAGTAACTGAATTGGAAAATATAGGACAAAACACATTTTAGTTACTCGTTAGCAGAGCTTGTTCCACAGAAGTTCGGCATAAGCATCTCCAGCTCCTTCATGGCTGCCGCTGCAACCTGCTCATCATCTTTATCCGTGTTGCCGGGCGGAATCTGATCGAGATGTAATGATTAGTGACAGCTCCATAAAAACTCCAAACTGCAGCTGCCTCTGAAACATATTATTCATGCTATTGCTGATGGACGGCGAGCTCTATTTTACTTTAGAGGATTACCAGAGAATGTGAGAAGAATGAGCCTTACCATCCACACAGGAGCATCTGGTTTACATAAAGCAGGGTATTTCTCTCTCAGGTGGTCCCTCTCACTCTTTGGCCTGACCTCTGGCTGATGAGCTGTTACACACAACAGACATTGTTCAACAGTGGACATACAGCTGTGAAATATAAGGTATCAGTACATAGAATACACTAAAGGCCTCTGTACCTTTACTTGTGGATGGCGAGGGTCGCATAGTTTGAATAAGTCTGAGTAAATTACCAACAAGGGTATCCTGAAAAAAGACATGTGTTTAGACAGAAAACACAATACAACAAACAGGAACGTATGATTGTTAAGATGCACACTTACTGTAAAATCTGCTCCATTTTCACACAGAACTGCTTTGAATGCCTCAAACGTTGCGTGTTTTTCGGCCAGACTGATGATGAATTCAGCTGCAAAAGAGCAACTAGTGTTCAGCCATTTATGCTAACACTGAAACAGTTACCATGATCACGCCTGTCTCATGAAGCATTAGCACGTTAGCTAACGTTAGCATGGAGATGAGAAAACAAGGCTGTCACGTAAAGAAACGTTACCCAGATCCTTCTCGCTTATTCCCAGATGATTCTCCAACTCCGTGCACACCTTTGACACCAAAGATAAATATTCAAGACGTTTAATTTCGTCTAAAGCAGCCATTTCTCCTGTTTGTTTTGACCTACACGGGAAGTGGTTCTACTTCTCAGTCTTTAGTTTGCGCTCCAACGACGTGCTTCAGTGCGGCTGCCCCCTACCGGCCACCAGGCGGATAACAGCGTTTACAGTTTCTATATTTAAACCTCAATACTACTTCAGACTTGTACTCCACTTCAGAGGATGATGTTGTACTTTTTAATTCTACTACATTAACTTAATGGTTACAGTAATTAGTCACTTTTCAAAATAAATGCATTGTTGTAAGAGGTGGAGGAAGTATTCAGATCCTTTACTGAAGTAAAAGTACTGATACCACACTGTGGAAATGTTCCACTACAATGCATTCAAAACCTTACTAAAGTAAAAGTATGTAAATATAATCAGCAAAATTCACTCTAAGTAGCTGTCAGTGTTTTTCTACCTGCTCTTTGTGGATTACTGCTGCAGATGTTTAAGCTCATTTGAACTTCTTCATATCCTGTTGGCTGGTTTGATCTACAGCAGAGCATCATATTCTATAAGATCATCACATGTTTGCAGCGCGGCCGTCCTGTGAGAACCACGTATCTCTAAAAAGTTTGATGAGCTCAGAAAACCAGCCTGGTTTCAGCTTTGTGACGATGCATGTTCAGCTGATCCAAGAGGCTTTTTAAAGAGTCTATTTATCTGAAGGACGAGGAGAATTTTCCCAACCCACAGGGGAGCACTACATCCTTCAGTTTATCAGAAAGACCCAAACTCAACATCACCAAATTTGGAGATATGTGGTCTTGAAGAATTGGATCCTGATAGTAACTAAACTGTTTCCTTCACTCTGCGGTCCAAACTATCTCAGCCGGGTTCAGGTCGGGTCATCTGGAGCAGCACTCCATCACTTCTCTTCTTGAACAGCCCTGACGGAGCCTGGAGGCGTTTTCTGGGGTCGCTGTCCTGCTGAAAAACAACCCTCTGCAGAACGCTGTGCAGCCATGTTGGTTCAGCGTGCCTCGAAAATCTGAATAAATCACCAAAGGTGTCACCAGCAAGCACCCCCACACCATCACACCTCCTCCTGCTTCATGCAGATACCATCTGCTCACCTTCTCTGTGACTCACAAACCACAGATGATGATGATGAGGATGATGATGATGATGATGATGATGTCCATTCCTGTGTTTCTTGGCCCGAGCAGCTCTTTCTCTTCTGACTCCCTCGTTGGTGGTTTCTTTGCAGCGTTTAGACCATGAAGGCCTGATTGACCTACAGCTGATGTTGAGAGGCGTCTGCTAGCTGATCTCTATGAAACGTTTATCTGGGCTTGAAATTTTGCAGACAGACTGTCCTTCATGTCTTCAAGTAATAGTTACTTACTGTATGCCAACAGTACTTCTGCACACCACAGCTGACGGTCTCAAAGAAGGCCAGAAATTCCACTAATTAACTTCATGAAGCTGGTGGAGCGACTGCAAATAGATCTACTGAATGAGGAGGCGCCACAATTACCTCTGTTTCAAAGTTTACAACAAAAACCAACAGCTTTAAGAAAAATTAACATTTAATGAGGACACATTTTCATCGTTGGACTGCTGTCTCACATACAAGGGAGTGAAAGTTGTCTCAGTTATGGTACAAAATCTATCAAACATATACGCTTGTTCCCTCCTTAAAGTCTGACGCCGGAGTACAGACCGGTGACACATGAAGGTGCCTTTATGATTCTATCAGGACCTTAACTCTGCAAAACTTAATGCTGTTACAGTTTACAGTCAATAAAAACGGTCCACTGTTCTGCAGAATGTCCTCCCAGACGCTCATCGTTAGAACGGCTGTCTCAGAGGACAGACGTGAAGTTTTCTTTCTGTTTAACGGTTTCAGGTTTTCTAGAATGACGACACTGAATTCCCGCCTGGACCTGACAGACAGGTTCACAGAGGAACTGCAGAGCTTCAAAGGAGGAGTGAATAAACAGCTCGAAGTCGATGATAAAAACCTCTGATCACACGCGCCCTGCTGGTCCAGGACCAAGCGTCTGACCTCAGCCTCAAAACATTGTCGTTCAGCATTCGTGGCGTCCTGCACATCAACGCCGCCTGAAGGCGCGGGAGATCCTCCAAGCGTTGGGTTCCTCGTAGCGGTTGTACAGAGGCTCGAGGCGCTGCTGCTTCTTCTGCTTGCTGAGGCGCGTCGGGTCGGACACCTTGAAGAAGGCCGGCGAGAACTCCACCAGCCAGCGGGGGTCGATGGTGGTCACCTCCCGCATGTACTCCTTGGTGGTCAGCACCAACTCGTGGTACACGACCCTGAGGAAAAGAGAGGCGGGTTGGTTGTGTTTACTTTCACAAATTAACTGGGACAAACAGGACATTTATTTCCTGTTCGGCTGCTAAAAGGCGGAGCTGCGGTGCTGTCGTACCACTCAGGCTGCCGGTTGAACAGAGCGCTGGACGGGTGGATGTAGACCACTTGCTGGTCTATCAGGGTCCGGTAGCCCTCTTGAGGATCCTTTTTGGCTGCGTTCCTGAAGAAGCCACTGCAGATGGCTTTCTGCACCCGCACGGTGGCTTTACCACAGGACACCACATCCAGTTTATGTCTGAAGAGGAGAGAGCGAGTTAACATGACACGTCAGACTGCGAACATGTGCGGCTCTGCCTGCTCACCCTCACAATCACACCTGTCCATGATGCCCAGCATCTGCTTGCGGATGTCCTGGGCTCGGCGCAGGGACCGGGCCTGGATGAAGTTCTCGTAGCACCAGGGGTTGGAGAACTTGTTGTTCTTCCAGGAGTTGTAGACGGCCAGCAGGGTGAGGTGATCTCCCTCAGGTTGGTGAAACTTTGCCTTCTTCTGGTCAGCCAAGGCTTGTTTGTCCTTTAACACAAGAAAACAAAATCAGAAAAATAAAGAACAAAACTGTCATGAGATGATAAATAAACTTCAGTAGAAAAGGAAAAGAAAAGGGGAATCAGTGTCTTCAACTTCAGCAGCAATTATTCAACAAAACAGGACGGTTAATAAAAACTATAGTATGGATTTATGCAAACTACAATAAACTTCACACTCTTTTAACTTTCTGCACACACACAGCAAATCCAAACTTTTAAGATGTTCATTTATTAGTTTCTACTGACTGTGACAAACACAGTAATGCTGTTGGAATAATCAAAACAAAAACACTGTCCACGATCCTGATGAAGTCTGACCTGGGTCTTCTATTTTATTAGAAACCGTCCAGCTTTTCATGAATTCATGTTAAACATAGAGATCAGGGCATACTTTGGGCCTGTAGAAGACGTTCTGCACAGACAGCATTGACACGATGGTGAGCATCTCCTCGCTGCAGCCCAGGTGGACGGACATGATCAGCATCTTGCACAGCATGGGCTCCAGAGGGAACTCAGCCATCTGGAGAAGAAGCCAGAAAAATGACCAAAACAAAGCCACCACGCGGACACGTAGAGTTTATTCAGACTACGAACTTCGTCTGTGCAGCTGAAGGAAACCAGCAGCTAACAGCTTCCTCACCCTCCTTCCCAGCCGTGTGAGCAAGCCTTCATCATCCAGAGCTCCCAGAGTGTAGAGCTGCTCCATGGCGGTGATCAGAGTCTCCATGGGAGGAGCGTCCATGAAGTCAAAGGACAGGAGGTCGTTGATGCCCATGGCCTGGTGGAGGAAACATGAATGTAAGGAGATTATCAATGCATTATGTTAAAGGTTTGATGAAAATCTAAACCTCAAGGTTGAGCTCCAACTGAACTGTCAAAAATCACTTCCTGCGTCGGACATGAGGAGGCGCAGCTCGTTGTGTTTACCTTCAGAGACAGCACGGTGCTGGCCAGGTTGGTCCTCTGGATCTCAGGCACGTTGGTGGTCAGCATCTCGTCCCTGTAGGCTCTCTCAGTGTAGAGCCGGTAACACTTCCCCGGGCCCGTTCTGCCGGCCCGGCCTGCCCTCTGCTTGGCCTGGGCCTAACGCACACACGTTAATACAATCCAGTAAGACGGCTTCACACGCAGCAGGAAACATCTGGTCTTCTTCTCCTGCAACACCAAGAACGCTAAAAAACATCCTACCTGTGAGATGGGAGTCACCACCAGCTGGTCAATGCCAGTCTTAGAGTTGTACACTTTTTGCTTGACGAAGCCAGGATCCACCACGTAGTAGATCCCGTCGATGGTCAGAGACGTCTCTGCGATGTTCGTGGCGATGACCACCTGAAGGAAGCAGAAAAAGACGATTCCATGTTTGATCCAAACAAAAGTCAAACATGAAATGGACTTAATGTTGTTTTAGAAGTGACACCAGCTGAACGATGACTGGGACAAAATTACGAGACACACAAAGACTGCTCAGACGCGAGGAGCATATTTTTGGACAACCGCGCTTCAAACAGATTATAAATGGATAAAGATGTTGTAACGTGCCAGTTTAGGAACAGCGTGGTTCTACAAAGGAGCCTGAATAGATTATATTCCCATATGTTTGAATGATCACTGCTGAAGGTCGGCACCTTTCTGCTGCCTGGGGGTGCAGGGTCGAAGATCCTGGTCTGCATCTCGCTGGGCAGAGCAGAGTAAACGGGCAGAATGATCAGCTCGGGGACGTCAGGACCCAGAGACTTCATCCGCTCATACAGGATCTCACAGGCGGTGTCGATCTCTTCCTGTCCAGTCAGAAACACCAGGATGTCACCTGGACAGAGACGAGGGACAGACGGGCTTTGAGATGGACTGATGTTAGGGTCTGAAGAGCAGCTGTGTGTTTAAGATCTTAAAACCAGACCTGGAGGCTCGGTGAGATGGATCTGCATGACTGTGATGAGGCTGGCGTCCAGGTAGTCCGTCTCAGGTTCTTTGGTGTAGAGAACCTCCACTGGATACGTTCTCCCTGGGATGGTGAAGATGGGCGCTTCGTAGAAATACTGAGAGAACTTGACGGCGTCGAGCGTCGCCGATGTGACAATCAGCTTCATGTCCGTGCGTTTCTGTACCGTCTGAGAGACAGAACACACTCAGCGTCTCCTCCACTTCCCCGGCTGAACGAGTGAACACGTAACCGCCGCTCGTCTTACCTTCTTCAGCAAACCGAAGAGAACATCCGTGTGGATTGTCCTCTCGTGAGCTTCGTCCAACATGATGATGGCGTACTGGCCCAGTTCAGAGTCGATCAGGCACTCTCTCAGCAGCATCCCGTCCGTCATGTACTTGATCACAGTCTCAGGGCTGGTGCAGTCCTCAAAACGGATCGTGTAGCCCACCTAGAACAAAAGAAAAAAGATATTAGCCTTTTTGAGATTAAACTAAGTGTTTGCTAAGTGTTGTGAAGGACGGATGACTCACCTCTTGCCCGAGACAGCATCCATACTCCTCAGAGACTCTCTTGGCCACTGACATGGCGGCCACACGACGGGGCTGCGTACAGCCGATCTTCCCCCTGGTGGTGTAACCTGCCTCGGCCAGGTACTGAGTGATCTGCGTGGTCTTACCGGAGCCGGTCTCTCCGATCACGATCAGGATCTGGTTGTCATGGACAGCCTGTGACGGATTAACACAGACAGCAGATGAACAGACCTCTCGATGATGCGACCACCTGCGCTGTGGTCCAGAGTGTTTTTTTCTTTAGCCACATTTCTTCAGGGATGTAAATTTGCTGATTTCCATTCAGCAGATGTTTCCAGAGCATAAATCTACTTGAGCACCAACATCTGCTTGTTAGAGGATAATCACATTTTCAGTAGGACCTCATCAGAATCAATTAGAAAGCTCCCATGTGAAGCATCCGACTGAACCTCTGAAAAGCCTCCCTTCGGGTTTGTCTCTGAAGTGTGACGGACCTGAATGAGCTGCTCCTTCAGCTTGTAGATGGGCAGGCTCTCCCTCTGCTCCAGGATGGAGAGCTGCGTCTTCTTGCCATAGGAGGCCTTGTTGCCTCCGAAAGCATGCTTCTTCCACTCCGGGATGTCGTTGGGCATCATGCCAATGCCTCTCATGTTGGCTGCAATCTGCCGACCGTCAGCTGTGAAGGAGGAGAAGAAGAAGAGTGCTCGACATGACGACAAAAACTGTTTAATATAAACACTTCAACCAACACTCATCCCATCTAAAGCTGCACCACGAGCTCGGCTGTGGGAGGACAGTGCCCACCCCTGGAAACGGTCTAGACCGCCTCAGGCCATGAGGAGCATATCAGCACACTGAAACATGGCAAGACTATTCCATCCGGCCAGATACGGGGCTGCAGGAAGCCAGATAAGCATCGGCAGTGCTGGCGAGCCTGAGGGGTGCTGCCTGCCGTCAAAGAGCAAACCTCATGCCTGACTCACACTGGGCTGTGGTTTCGATAAGAGGAGCACAAACACAGTGGTTCCAAAATGGACTCTGATAATCAAAGCTCGAGTGCCAAAAGCAAAGATAAAACTCAATATATATTCATGCACGACCTGAAGACGGAGGCTAAATTGATCAATATGCTAATTCCATGCTGGCAGATGTTTTTATGGCTGCGCGCTGGTGTTATGAATCGTACTTCAGCGTCAACATCTGTGACTTAGAAATCCATTACATGTGCACATTAAGTCATCTCTAACCGTCTGGCAGCGGGTCCACCCAGTGTTTATTCAGCCCCATGGGGATGGAGTCCATCTCTGCCTCTCGAGCAGCCTGCTTCAGCTCTCGTCTCTCCTTCGCCAGAGCGCTCTGCATCATGGCCGCTTGAGACAGAGAGCCATCTGGATTCTGCGGGCAGAGGGAAACACAGGAACAGGACACTTGTGTTTTATTAAGCTGGAGATGTTTACATTCACTGAAAATGTGCGTTGAACAGCTCCTGAGTCAAATAAATAATATCAGAAATAAGTCTGAACTGGACTGTGCATTTCATCCAGTGCCGGCGTGCTGAGCCGGACACGTGACAGCACGTCCAAACCTTCACTGTACCTTGACAATCTTGACAGGGCTCATGTCCATGCTTTGTTTGGTGTGTCCCCTCAGGAACGGGGGCTCCTCTTCAACCAGCTCAATTTCCAAATCTTCGTCTGAATGACGGAGAACAAGATCAGTGAGCAAGCAGTCCACTCCACGTCACGTTTCATTAGAACACAAGGCAAGACAGAGAGGCTGCGCCATGCTAGCAGCTCTGCGAGGCCGTGCGAGGGCCAGGTGTTGCTTTGAGCTAAATGCTAACACCAGCATGCTAACACAGCAGGTACGATACTTAGACGTGATTCTGTGATGGTGGAAAAACAATTTCTTACCCTCTTCATCATCGACTTTAGGAAGGATCCCCGTCTCATCATCAAAATCAGGGAACTCTTCTTTGGACAGGACGTTGGCAGCAATCATCTGAGGGCAGACAGAGAGTCTGAGTATCGCATGAGACAAAATGAGCCTTCAAAGGGATCCTGTGTTTTCCTCAGAGGCCGAAGCAGCTTCTGACACCTTGACTGTGCGCAGAAGTCCGAGCTGAACCGACCCACCTGTTTGATCTCCCATTTCTCCGGGTCGGAAATTTTGGTGAGCCTCTTGCGCTCCAGGGTGTCGTCCTGCTCCAGCTCAGGGGCGTGACCCAGGTTCAGGTTGCTCGGCCTGTCGGGGTTCCTCATGGAGATCTCCTCCCCTCCGTCTGGGCCTACGTTTCTCCTCCTGTTGGGGTTCAGGTCTTCTCCCGTCTCCTGGTCCACATCCTGCCAAAGAAAAGGAAAAGATTAGGCCATTTACATGCTGACAATTCAGGGGATAACAGCGTGGCCTGAGAGAAGATTCCATGAGGATAAAACCTTGGATTTCCAAATATATCTCTCCCGGGAAATTCTGAGAAGCTTAATCATTAATTCAGCTGATAATGACTCACTGGCTCCAACGATTACCTGCCCTCATTTACAGCACAGGGAATATCAGATTAAACACAGTCTTATTTTAATTAAGCCTCAACGCTGCTATCAACCTTTCAATCTTCCAAAAACAGGATCACACAAAGAAATCTGAAATCTTCCTTCTGATTTCTGCTCAACTCATTTACTCTGATGCAGACTAATTACACAGAAATCTGCTCAGTAAGTCTGTTCCTACCTTCATACTCAGGCTGGTCTTGGAGCCAGTGAACGAGAGCACCTTGACTTTGACTCTTTGGCCTTTGCTGACAACATCAGCCACGTTGGCCACGCGGCCCTCTCTGCGCAGCTCGGAGATGTGGACCAAACCCTCCCATCGCTTCCTGCAGACAGAGAACAACAGCGTGGTTGACTTGACACAGTACCTTCCTTATGTGTGAAGACATATCACACGTCACAGGTGCGCATTTGCTACCCGAGCAGAGCTCGCTGTCATGGCTCGGCTCAGCTGCCATCCTGGAGTTAAGCTCAGTGTTTAGATAACAGACTTCAAACTGACCTGAGTCCCTCCAGCTGAACAAAGCATCCAAACTGCATGATACTGGTGACTTTGCCGTTGTAGATGTCACCAACAGAAGGCTCTTCGGGCGGAGGACGGTCCACGTGTTTGTCCTTCCAGCGGTCAGAGTCTCTGTCTTGGTCTTTTCTGGGGCTCGGCGAGCGCTCGGACCAGCGGGAAGATTTGTCTCGTCTTTTGCCGCGATCCCTGTCTCTGTCTCTGTGCCGCTCGCGGTCTCTGGAGCGAGACCTGGACCTGGAGCGAGAACGATGCCGCCTCTTCCTGTCCCTCTCCCGATCTCTGTCTCTGTCTCTGTCTCTGCGGCGGTCTCTTTCTCTGCTTCTGCTGCGACTACGGCTGTGGCGTCTGCTCTTTTCTGACCTGCGGGAATAAGCATAAACATCATGAGCCAAAGTCTGCTGTATGAATTCATACAGTAAATGCATATTTGCTGGTTTCCTACATTAAACAAAACAAACGCCACACAGATGTTTCCATGTGGAGAAGGCGTCTTACTTGCTCTTGCTGCTCTTTGGGTCTGTCCCACTGACACTGGGCATAAACATCTCCAGCTCTTTCATGGCATCAGCTGCTACTTTCACATCATCTTCATCCAGCAGCTTCTGAGAAAGTCAATAAGACCAAAACAAAATTACAGCACACCACCTTTTAGCTTTCACTGGTTAATGTTTGGGATTAGTTTTTCAATTATATAAAAGTTTGATTTGATTCACAAAGGCAGATTTCAATATTAAAATTCACCAAAGGCAGCAGCAACGTTTGGTGTTCCGTATTAGTGAAGAAGCAAGTCAATTAAAATGAAAAACGCACCGCACAGCTATTCTCCACAACACTGAGCTTTATCATGAAACATTATCAGAAACCTTGGCTTCACCAGAGGGTTGTAGTTCAGTTACTCACCCCCCTGAGAGGGGGGGCAGAGATGTAATGAGCACTAGGATGCAAACTTTTCGTGTCCACGGGCAGTTCCACCCGGCTTGTGAGGAATCGTTTATCACATCTTTCCCAGTGTTTCGAGCTGTCATCTATCACGGACAATCACATTAAGTCCTCTCATTTAAACACAGCGTCCTTCTGGCAGTCTGACTGCAAAGAGAAGAGTTCAGACCAGCTTCTCCGACATGAAAACTCGGCCTGTGAAGAATGTGTGTAGCAGTGTGTCCCCTACAATTGTACAAGGAGACCCCCCGCCATGCCCAAAAAAAAAAATCAATATGCCAAAAATAAGCCACCTATCCATTCATTCATAGATCAATAATCATTTACATTTAGGCAGGTTGACTCACGTTGTGCCTCTGTGCAGCGCAACGTGAGTCAACCTGCTTCGTTGCCTAGTAACGATGCAAGTACCGCTGCTGAGAGCGCGGGCATATTTTATGGGATGTTTAAGGTTTGTAGTTAGCCAACTATGGCGCCGCCGAAGAAAAGAAAAAATATCGCGGGCGACAGACAACTTAATATAAAGACTCCGGAGCCAAGGAAAACAGATGAAGAGAGAGTAACAGAGGCAACTCTAAAAAAAAAAAAAAAAAGACAGGCGCAGGTGAGACGGAGGAAAGGGGGGCAGATTGCAGTGGAGAAGGGGGCTGCTCGAGAACCATTACTGCTGCTGATACCTGTCCAACAGGTGACCCCGCTCCGACGGGTGACCGTGGGCCGGTCCGACTGGTAACCCAGTCAAAAAAAAAAAATACAGCTAAACACAGAACATCTGGCTGGGATCCCGAATGGCTTAATAACCATAATTATACCATGGTCTGGGTGAATACTCGATTCTGATTGGCTGCAGGGTGTCCGTTAAAAAGTGTTGTAGGACACCTTTAAAAAAGTTCCGGTCAAACGGTCGGACGGTTACATACGGCCCTTGGTCGTACCACACTCCCCATGGTAAGTTTCCAATTTGTTGTTTAGCTTATATTTTTATTCTGATTGAGCTTCTTTTTTTTCTGGTAAGCAATAATGATGAAAATAACACAGACAGTAGGCTAGTTTTCCACTAGAACCACTAAGGGGTCATTTCTCCCCAGGCATTGTCCAGTGTATATAACTCTGTTATAATATAAAGAATAAAAAACTTCTATGTTTAATGTTTGTTAAATATTTAAATTATTTGTAACTGATAGAATGTCAGTTATGTGTAGGAGATTCCCCTAACACGATGCCTTGGTGAAGTTCTTCTCTAAACCGAGAAAAATCCAGTGCAGCACAGAACAACACACACTGTGTGGCTGAAGTGGCACTTCACTCGTGTAATCAGGCATGTTCCATTTGTGTGCGATACATGCACCTTACTAAGTCGCCCTCTCCATGTGATCTTGAATACATTCTGGGTGAACAAAAATTTGAATGCAAATACAATAATTGCAGAATTGCAGACTGCTTGCTGCGCCACCTGACTTCATCCACCAATACACCATCCCACGCGTCTCGTCTATTTAGGGTTTTTTTTGGTGCGTGCCACCGAGCCTGAAAAAAATTCTAGGGGGAACACTGGAGTGCAGGTACGCTGTGCAAATTCAAAGCAGCTCAAAAATGAATATAATGCAGCATAAGAATGCCGCAAAGAGGAGACATTGTCTCTTTTCAGGTTTAATTCTGCGTAATTAATTAATGGTATGGGCAGCATAACCAGTCTAAGAGACATCACAGACAATAAAGTGTTAAAGTCACGTACATTTGGTGCTGGATCATTTGGTCTACACAGTGCAGGAAAGAGCTCCTTCAGCCTCTCCTTTTCTGTCTTCGGCTTGACCAAAGCCTCCGAGGCTGAAAATGGACAGTCGTTCATTAATTTTAGTTTTGATTCTTCCCAAGATTAAAACACATGAGGAAACACCACATAGCATCACACAAGGAAACTACAGACATGATGCACAGCACAAATTTAAACAACATACAAGTTAACAGTCCACAGAATTTGAGGGGAAAATGCCTCTGGAGGTATAAGATGCTTTTGATGCTGAACAGAATTGAACCTAAGCAACAGCCAAACCTATTTCGAATTGTTTCAATGCTAAAATATAATGTACACCTGTAACAGCTGAGAAACTATTAACTACATTTAATATTAAACGATCGTTTCTATAGTAGCCAGCAGAGTATGTTGACTAAAATGTGACATTAAACTTACCTTTACTCGTAGATGCCTTGGATGGAGGTCGCATAGTCTGAATGAGCCTGAGCAAATTACTGATGAGAGAATCCTAAAACGGCCATGACAAACACACGACACCGATTAACGTTAACTTACATCCGAAGTGGAGTTAGCTAACTGTTAGCATTAGCTTACATTACTGTTTGTGCAGCGTTTAGCTTTGGACTTACTGTGAATTCGGCTCCATTTTGGAGCAAAAGGGCCTTGAATCCATCAAAGGCCGGTTGTTTTTCAGCGAGGTCGATGACAAATTCAGCTGCGAAACAATGAAACAAATCATCAGCCAACTGGACATCAACGGTTAGGAAAGCTAGCTAATAGCCAATGCTAACTAAAGTTCAACGAAAAACACTCCAGCACCGAAACTCTGAAACTCGATTCTGGGCATGTCGAGATGTTACAAAAAGACTAAAAGTCTTGTTAACGTTACACTTTGGGTGGCAACAGCGCGGAAGGAACTTTATCTATTGAGAAAATTAGCCAGTTTACAGTGTAAACACATAACACTGTAGCTAGCTAACCACGGCTAGTTAGCAGAAGCTAGCCAGTTCGTCAGGCTTTTTTGTTTAAAGCGGCCACAAAATACACACCTAAATCTTTGTCACTTATTCCCAGATGGTTGTCGAGTTCCGTGCAGACCTTTGACACCAGAGACAAATATTCAAGCTGTGACAGCTCGTCAACTCCGCCGTCTGCCATTCTCCACGAGTCTTGTTGTGCTCACGAAAGGTAGACGCCAGCAGACATATTGGACGTGGGCAACTTCCGCTTCTGTTTCGTACGCTCAAAAAACGTGCTTCGCTATTGGTTTATCCGATCAGTGCGTCACCACCACGAGTCTTGCCCCTTCTTGTCGCACGATGGCGCTAAAATTCCTATTTAATTTCCAGTATAAACACTAGTGATGTCTCAGCGTGCGGTTTTTACAGTGAAATATCAATTCGCCATCTGTGTTTTTGGCAGCAGGAAAATCAGTATTTTATAAAGCGATCATCAAATCAAAAGTGTCTCTCTCTCTATATATATATATATATATTCTTTTTACGAATTTTACGAGTTGTATTTGGCTTGTGTAAATATTTAATGTATATTTCATCATTTTATCTAAAATGTAATTATGTGCGACATCTTATACAACTGTGTGTAAATACATGCATAACTTCTCTCATTTAATGGTTCATGTTTTATGTTCTGTAGGTCTGCAGAGCTCCAGCGCAGCCATGTTGCCTAAATAATTTGTTGCACTACAATGAAGAATTTATTTACTCCGATGGTTTTGAGTTATTTTAGACGCAGAAAAACAAGTCACTCATTCCATTTAGCTCAGATGTAACCAAAGTGAGCCTCACTATAAGGTCACAGCGATGTGGACAGCTGTTCTTTCGGTCTTGTGCTGATTTTCATGGTTTGTGCAAGTTCCAAGTGAAATCTGAACGCTACAACATGCAGTGATATATCAGATAATGATGTGCTTCCAGCTTTCCCCCATGCACAAACATGAGGTCCGAGGCTTTCCCAGCCCGATTGGTCTGCACAGAACACCTGAACTAACCCCATCCAACACCTTTGGGATGAATTGAATTGTTCCTGATCCGGTTAGAGCAAATTTCTGCTCTGAAATCTTCCTGAAGCGTGGGCGCTGCTGCAGCACCATACTGCATTAATGCCGCTGGTCTGGAAATGAGAAGTTAATGATCACTTATGGGTGTAATTTGCAAGCAGTCCACATTCTTTTGGAGATATAGAGTATATCAAATTCTTAATGGGAGTCCCAAGTAGCAGTGTTGAGCAACAACAGAATTAATTTAAAAAACACACAAGACATAGGAGCTCTGGCTTCTGCTGTGCAGTTTAAAGCGATGAATCAGACTCGAATACTGAGCGTTCGAGTTTGCATGGAGTTTTTATCTTGGCCAGAGCACAAAGTGTCTCTTCACGCAGTCCTGATTCATGACTTTGTACTCACCAAACTGTGTTTGACGCATGGAGACTTGGAAGTTTTTTATTGAGGGAGAAGAGTGGACCACTAAATTAAGGCTGCAGACACATTGGACCACTTTGTGCGCTGCCAGGGTCATCATAACACACGGTATGAGGTGTATGGTGTTTATATTGGGAGTACGAGCTGGTATGCAGGACAGTCTTCCCGTCCTCGTCCTGGGATGACCCTCCATACAGCTCCCAGCACATCCTCCACTTCCTGAACGAGTCCTTCGTGCACACTGTGTGCTGATGCTTTGTGTTAGAGCTCGTGTCGTGTGATAATCTGTCTGCAGTGATAGGGCTCATCGCTGTGTTTGCTGTAAAGCACTTCGGCACAAACCAGGTTTATTATTAAAGAGCTCTAGAAATACATTTGACTTTGACCTTATGGAGCCTTCCACACACACACACACACACACACACACACACACGCTGTCCTCTGTATGTTTACCCTCCATACTTCCCTGCCGGTGCCTCCTCGGCCCTCTCCTCTCAGACCCCCTACCTTTAATCTCCTTATTAAATTTAATCCTCATTACCAAACTATAAACACACCACATATTTAAGTGACTTCTGCTTGATTGTCAACCAGGAAACCTTTGGTGAGTCCTTCCGTTCACAGCAGCTCTGACATTTTACCGTTTTAAGAAGGAGTTAACCTATGAGATTACGTCTGCGGTGCGTCACGCGGGATGAGCGCTGAACCGCTGTAATCTTTGGTAATTACGTTTGCTTCACTTGTCTTTTCTCACATTCCCCATCTCGCTTCTTTAAAAGCATACATTTTACATTTTTATGTCTTCCTATGTTGACTTAGACAGTAATGGATTCTCTCGGAAAAGCCTCGGTCCCAGGAGGTCGCTCTCCTCAGTCCTGCATCTTTTCCAAGTTGATGCATTTTTTTTCATTTCCAAAGTTTCCTGTAATACAATCCACAAAGTAACTGTAGACTTAATAAACACCACAAACGTATGCAATCCTTTTGCAGCTAAGATAAATCTAAAAAAGCTGCCAAAAAGATCAGAGCATGAACACAACAAGGCCAAAAGTATGTGGACACTCAGTCATAATGGACTGTTGAGCATCTCTTTGAGAGACGGTGGGCATTGTTCTGCGGCTCCAGCAGCCTCCTCTCCTCTGGAGCATCAGCGAGGTCCAGCACTGATGTTGGTGTCGCAGTTCATCCCAAAGGCCGGATGGGGTTGAGGTCGGGGCTCTGTGCAGGCCGGTCAAGTTCTTTCACAGCAAACTGGTAAAATAAACCCCAAAACAAACTGTTTTCACGTTGAAGTAATCAGATTAAATTCAGATTTTTTCAGCCATAAGCACACCCATCAGTGAGCAGAGCAGCAGCCTGTACGCAGCCTGAGAGGCGAAACCCAGGGCTGCAGCTGAAGGCAGCTCGGACTGCACATCAGGATTTACGACCTCTTTAGGCTCATGTGGAATTTAACAGCAGGACAGAAAGAAGTTCTTGTTTCCAGAGATTTAATCCACGTTTACATTTACATAAGTTGGATCTACTTTACTTTTTCCACATCTTAAAATGCTAACGTCTGTTAGAAGACTGAGTTATGTTCGCTCAGGAGTACTCGAACATTTCACTCACTATGTGGTTTTCTTGGATTTTTATTTCACTTCTAGCAGGAGACACTGTCATCCTTCTCATTCAGAGGAAAAGCTGCTGCTTTCCTCTGTTTAAGGCAGGTGGGACTCCCGTTAACCTTTAGCGTTGACTATAAACCCAGCTTCAGACGTGCTAGTGTGGTGGGTGTATTTTTACCATCAGAGGCTAACTGTCCCCTCTGCTTTCACTCTCTATGCTAAGCTAAACCGATCCCTGGGCCTGGCTCTCAAAACATGGAAGCATTCTTCTTCCCTTAAAGGGCTTAAACCATGAAACCCCAGAGCCAAAGTGGACACGGGTGTCCACATACTTTTGGCCACATGGTGTCTTTGGAAGTAGACCAAGTGTCCATTTGAAATAACACTGAGTAATTAACACCAGCAGAAAGATGATGTTGAAACAGGCGTGCTGCTTCCATAAATCCACCCTCCGTCCGTCCACACTGGATCCAGCCAGTGTTTAGAAAACGTTCCTCAAACACTCCCTGAGCTTCCCTCTCGTTCCCCTGCGCGGTGTAGGCTTCCAACATTATGTACATACTTTCAGAGCTGTCCTCACCTGACCACGGCAGCTCTCCCGCTCCGCCGTCCTCACCTGACCTGATTGGAGAGGAAGCAGGGAAATGTATGGGCGACGGGGAGGGGAGGGGAGGAGAGGGGAGGGGAGGGGCTCACGCTTATATAAGAGGCCTCTAATGTATACAGAGCGCATGCCACGTGCACATAGCTGTCCTTGATCTTCTCAAGAGTTTGTGCACGGTTTCTATGGAGAGCGGCGATGACACAAAAGAGGGAGACAGACTGGCTGAGAGCTACTGTTGGAGCTGGTCCACATAGGGTCCTTTTGGGGGAGGGGAGGGGTGTACAAGGGAGTGAAAGGGGCCGAGGGGGGAGGTATTAGTAGGCTGTCCTGTCCCCTTTGGATCCTGGTTCTTGGATTTGCATTCTTCTGCTCCGCTGTCCTGGTAAACACACATGTTCAAAGTTCTTCTCGCCATGTTTGGAGGGAGGAAGTCCACACAGAGATGGAGGCGAGGAGCTTTGGCTGCTGGCTCACATGCACGGAACATGTACAGTACACCATGTACTTTGTGTAGCTGCAGTTGTGTGCGCATGTGTGTAGCTATTCACACGAGGAAAAAGCCAGAGGAAGCAGGCTGGAATAAAACGGGCTGTCTGCAAACAGTCTTTGGGATTCAGGCATACACTGCAATTGACAGCGCAGCTGGCTGCAATGTTCTCCTGCTGTTGAGTGGAAAATTCCTGTTGTGACGGAGCATGAAGTGTGTGTATGTGAGAGAGGGAGGGTGTGGGTGTGTGTGTGTGTGTGCGTGTGTGTGCATGACACACATGAGAGCAAAGAAGGAGGGCGATCCGAGGGGGCCGGGCTATCGTCCAAACAGCTAGCGAGGGATTGGTTGGCGGGAAAGCTGCCTTTGTGAGATCACAGCCCCCACAACAGCTTCCACCCACATGGCGGACTTCATGTGAAAAGATCCACCCTGCCCACACCAAATTCATGACAAACTCTGTGTTCTGCAGGAAGTGCAGCTTCAAGTCTTTCACATCTCCTGCTGCACACTAATAGACCCAATTACACACTTCTCCAGATGATCAGAGCCGGTGAAGTGCGGCAGCTTTGCCTTCGTGCACATGCAGTCAGAGGGCTCCGATCCGCAGGTCAGCCGCAGCATTGAACTGGTTACAGGTCCACACTAAAGGTGGGACAAGAGTGATGTCACAGCTTTGATCCTGAGGACATGCACGACGTCCAAACAAATACCTCGAAGCTCACGATCTGCAGCGGCATTTCAGACAAAGCCTTTGAGTGAAGAATTTCTGCTAGTTTTTATCTGTAAAGCCGCACTAATCAATACTTTTACACTGACAACGGTTCAGATGACGACATGTACTAAGAGAAGAGGATTATCAGCTGACTCTGGGGCGTTTTTGCTTCTTCTAAACGTGAAACACCGACAGGAAACATTTCACTGCACATCTTTGATGCTTTAAATACATTTCACTGATAATATTTACGCACTTTTACTCGAGTGACGTTTTGAATGCAGGACTTTTACTTGTAGAGGAGTCGCAGGAGTTCACGTTTATTAGCTGCAAACTGATGCGTTCAACAAAAACATGAGCTGCTCACTGGATGTTTTAGGCTAACGTTCGTCAGCTGGTCAGAAACATGTCTCCAAATCAATGCTGACGTTGATTTGTGTCAGCTGGATGTGTAAATACATGCAGATGTGTTCGCCATAATGTACACAGACAGGTGGCTCCACTGCCCCCCAGTGGCCAAAAATGTATTAATGCTGCTTTAAAAAGGAACCTCAATCCGAATTTGTTTCTGGAAGTCGGTGGATTTTGTATTCTGGCTCGTCACGAAGCTTAAATCAAAATGCTTGTATTCAGTGTTTGTTTTCTGTTTACTGTCTGTTTATTGTTTGTGCACACATTCGTTTATTTTCCTCTGAACAAGCTTCAACAAAGCCGTTTTTCCTCACACGATAATAAAAGTTGACATTTTTTTTGACCATTGGTCACAGTGTTCCTCCTCAGTCGACCACCAGATGGCGACACTCTGTCAGACTGGATGTGATGCTCTTAAGTGACCTTTCATAACCTGTCCGTCAGCGCGGACCTTTACTCCACATCATCATGTTTTCTTCTGTCTCAGGTCGCACTGGATCCTTGTTTGAACAACTGAAAACTCTTCAGCCATAAATCACATTTCCCGAGCCTGTTTTATTTTTTATTTTTTGCCTCTCAAGGTTTCTTGGAGAGACACATTACTCCATATTTGTACTGTACGAGTTTAAGGTGTCACCAGGGAGCTGATGACAGGCTTTCCACAATTTGCTGAGCTGCTCGGCTGCTAACCTTAATCCAAATTGCCCCAACTTGCAGTGAAAGCATGTAGCATAAAGCCATGACACGAGGATTTACAGGCTAGGTGTAATAATGTGTTTTTTTTCAGCTTTTCTGTAAAACAGCACCAGCTGGAGCTCACTGAGGGGCAACAGCACATCATCAGCAGAGATACACTGAATTAAGCTAATTTCTTTCCCTTTTGGAGCGAGCGTGCAGGCCGACAGCCCTCCCATCTGTGACGACGGCTCACTCCAGCTTGAAGAATTAGCCGCCGCAGCCTTGTGACCGGCTGTCCCTCACTGGGAAACCTCACAGCACTCTGAGAGACATCTGATTTGATCTGTCAATAAGTCAGACAGGATATGGTGTGACGTGCTGATGAACTGAGCAGTGCTGCCAGCGCCCGTCTTTCCACTCCGACACTGATTTGACCAGACAAACCTTGTTTACTCCTCATTTAGCCATTATTCCAGCCCACCGACTTTACATCCTTTTGCTGCATGCAACTGTTAAGAACATTGTTTTTCAATTATGCAAATATTCTCCACCAAAGGGAGGTGCTTGCTCACCGCTGGCAAACACTGTCCTCAATCTAAGTAGGATTATGGGCTCATCTTGGATTATGGCACATGGGCACATTTACATTTTCATCTATAGTCACTGAAACCTGCATTAGGAGCGCGGAGGACGTTTAAGGGAAGTGTTGATGCAGTGATAATGTGCTGCTCATCTTTCACAGGATAATAAAACAATACTGTGAGGAATCAGGGTATTGAGAAGATTTCCAGCTGTAATCTTCAATTTCACCAGGCTGGATGATTCGATGCAGTCGTGCCATTTGTTTCTACGCAGACACCCGAAACTCCATAAACAGCCGCACATAACAGAGACAATGAGGTGATAACAAGAAAAGGTTTTTGTGGGTTTAATTTATTAGTCCATTAATGAAAACCCTCCAGCACATGACGTAGCTGGCTGGAGAACTGAGAGCCAAAAAGAGCCAGTGAGATGTAAATTTAGTCACATATTTATTACATAAATATATAGTAAAATAGACCAGCGACAATTACCATAAAAATATCTTCCTTTAAAACCCTGACCATAAACAAAGGTTTGAAAATCACACATCGACATTTACAAACACACTGATTGTCTGGACCTGTCATAAGCAGCCCACCACAAAAACCTGACATCACACCACCCACTGGACTCGTGTTGGGAGGAGGAGGAGGAGGTAAGACGGGGGTGGCGGGTGCTCAGGAACAGCAGGGGATTGGGTAATCGCGGGGAGGACAGGTCCAGGTGAGAAGGGGTTGGGTGTGATGAAGGCGTGGGTGGTGTGAGAGGAGATCACAGTAGATATTCGGATGTTTCCTGCGCAGGTGTGTGTTTGCGTTTATTGAGACGAGACAGTGTGTGTGTTCTGAGCCCAGAGCGTCGCCTGAAGCTCGACTGTGTGTCCTTGCATGTTTGTTTGCTCCTGTGCTTCCCGGAAATGAATCCTAAATATTGTTCCTTTGCTTTGTCTGTGTCAGAGATGTCATCTGAGAGTTAAACAATAATTACTCTGATATAATCAAAAATAATAGAATATTTTCACTATTGTCTGGTTCAACCTGCACCAGATACCAGGAGGCCGGGGTCTGAGGAATGAGGGGTTTACGTAGTATCCTGCACTCTGTCAGTCACAGGAGAGTAAACTGAATAAACCTTTAAATACTTTAAACTACTGCTTGTTTGAACCTGAAAATATAGATTATCTGGCACCTCTGGATAGACATAAGGAGGGAGCTCTGCTCAGTACAGCCAATGGCACGTGTCCCCCTGTGTCCTCTGCTCTGCAGGGGACTCCAGCCGAGGACCAACCTGCAAACTGTACTGATTTCACCACAGACGCTCATCTGGACTCCCTTTGGCTTCTTTTGCGCTCTAATCTCCTTTTGCATGTCCTGATCTGGGACCGCGGTACCTGCAAACCAGGACGTTTCAGTCAATCACAAAATCCAGAACAGGAAGAATGTTGAAAATGTGAACCCTCAGGATGGAAAACAGGCTTCTCAGTTACTTAAAAGGTGGTAAAAATGTTCTTTTTACTCCAAGAAAGAGCCACGATGTTGGCACCATATGTATGTAACTGGACACCGAGATGGTGAAAACTTTTGTGGATTAAAAAATAATTAGATAAAGAGTCTTAATTGACCTTGTTTGCAGTTGAGACCTGAAAAGTTTTTCAGGTCTCTTTAATAACGGCGCTTTAAAATACTTTTTGGACTGCGGGGGATTTTTTGATTGCAGTACTGCGAGTGACCACTAGGACAAACTGGCAGCTCGACGCCGTTTCCAGCTCTCTAAACACATCCGTGGTCATACAAAGGATTTAAAATCAAAGATGGCTCCGTGCTGCACATTAAAACATTAAAAGGTCGATCGCCTTCGCGCGCGCTCTGCCACCGGTGGCAGCACTGAGCACTCTGCTGCCGGGCAGCACTCCAGACGGCGAGTGAAGAAGAAATCCCGCGCCATCTTTGATTTTAACTTCAGAGACTTTTCTCAGTCAAAGCGATTCTTGACGGTTGTTGCTTTGACACAGTTTTCATCCACCTTTGTGAGCAGCAGACTTCCTTCAGCGTCCTTCCTGTAATGGATTCTGTGAGCCGCTGAGTGGCTGAGATGTCCAGGTGTCAGGAGACGTCCATCCAGGACTGTCATACATACAAAGACAGTCCTGGACCAGGACGGGGGACAGACCCTCCTTCAACCTCTTGCACTCTGTTGTTCCCAGATGTCTCCAGAGATAAATAAAAATAAAATAAATGGACTTATCTGGATGATAGTTTGCATCTGTGACAACAGGTGGACATGCGTTCACATCCTGTCTTTGGCACCTTCCCACTAACCCTGATCCTGATCGGTCAGGCCGTGACCCCTGAGTGTCTGCAGAACACGTCATAGTTTTCCCAGCAGCCTCTGCAGTCACAGTGAAGCAAGGAACTCTTGAAGGAGTGATACAAAAGTAAGAAAAGTAGTTGTGTTAGCTGTTGAAGCTTGTGGTTTATAGCTCATTCGGATGTTTATTGTAAGTTCTGTAAAACATCTACTGCTGGTTTGGTGAAGTTATAAGCTGTGTTTCCATAGTCATAAATATACTGAGCAGGCTGAACAGGAACCTCGAGAAGGAAAGCAGAAACGAAACGTTAACCCAGAGATCTCCACCGCTGCAGACTTTGAGGTCGACTTCAGTTTGTTTCTGTTGGTTGAATTTGCTGAAATATTTACTCACACAAGGTTTGCAGAAGGTGTTGTGTTTAAGTGTCCAGACCTCCAAACGGCATCATCATGTTAAATCAAGACAGAGTAAACTCATCGCCAGCACTGCCTTCATCTGTTTACTTTACCTTGATTTATCATGTCTCTGATGCACCTGTCTTCTCTGTACAGGTGTGTAAACATTCCTTTCACTTTGAACCTTTCATCATGTAATAGACTGTGAAATAGTGAATACAGACACGTAGACAGTTCATACACATTTGTACAACATAACCCCATCTAGAAATAAAGTCTGACATGGAAACATCTACCAGCACCAACTGCTGCATACAAGACGTAGAACTTGTCGCGTCCACCAGGTATCTGCTTTTTAGTGAGACATCGGTCCTGCTGTCGAAGACGCTGCTTTGAAGCATAGTGTGTTTTTGCTAAAAGTTTCCAAGTACGTACTATAAGCATGCTAAGCTTTCTGTACATGCAACACTGAGTTCTTTCCATTGTAAACACTGTGAGCAAAAAGGTGGTAGAGTAAAGAAGATGTTCCCAGTGGACGTGAAACCTTAAAGAGGTGGTTGTTTGTGATTTGCTGGTGCTGTAAAAAGTGGCTTGGACCTGCTACAGAGTGGAAAACGGTTCATAAATTGATCCCTTTAGCTGAGCAGAGAGCATTTCCTCCAGTTTTGCATACAACAGTGGGCTTGCGTACTGTATGTGCCAAGAGAGGTGAGTGTGTATGCTCTGAGGATGCTTGACAGGACAGAGGACGAGGGAGACGTGTTGGACAGGGCACAGAGACGAGAGAGGACGGAAAGCACCCTTTGAGGCCGGTTTATCAAACCTGAGCAGTTCTGAACCAATTCAAAACCTCATTTTCAACCTGACAAACATTGCATATTTTTCCCAAAACCACAATACAATTCACACGATTCATCTAATCTGCGATCTATATCTCTGATTGATAGACTATCAATAGATGAGCTCATTTGTGTACATTCTTAGCTGTCTAGGCATGTCATTTCCCACCCGTTTACAAAAATTTCCCCATGACTATGAATCTCCTTGCAGATAGTCCGAGCAGCACAGAAACCTCGACTCGCCACGGTCCCACCGATAAGTGCTCTTAGTCCTGTCTTGGGATTTGGTGTACTAGGCAACAGTCTGAAAACAGGACAATGACAGTGTCCACTCAAAGCTTTTGTAATGTCTAGAGGCCAGATCGAAGGGATGGGGCGAGGCGGTGTCGCGTTACCTCACGATCACTACATCGTTCTATTTAACGCCTCTTCGTTGGCCGTTAACACTCAGAGGGAAAGTTAACAGTCACAATTTAAACAGTCTGAACGCGTTTCTGAACGTTTCCTGATGAAAATTGATGATGCGCCCAATAAGCAGATTTGGCACTTTGATTACATTGTTCAGCTCGTGGGCTTAAATATTCTCCACAGTTCTGTTTTAGCTGTGGTAACGTTGTTCTGCCGTCTTGGATTCAGTCATAACCTAAAAATCAGTCTCGGGAGTCCTCAAACTGCTCGCATCCGGCGCGCTAAATCAGCTCCCCGGCACACAAGCCGTCACCGTAAATCCTCCGGCGTCCCACGAAACGCGCCGCGGGACAACAGAGGAGGGATACAAAGGTGATCAATAAGGCCATCACTTGGAAAGAGAAACAAAACTGAAAAGCCGTGAACTGCATTCGTGGCAAAAATCTGCTGTTCTGTGAGCAACAGCCTGGCTTTTGTTTGTGGGGACTGAGCAGCTTTTCTTTTGAACTAATACCCCCCCCCCCCCCCCATCATCTCCTACTACTCCACCACTCCCATGTATGAATGTGTTTCAAGACCCCCTGCCTGCCTTTTGCTCTCCGTTAGCCTGCTGAACACAATATTAGTTACATTCTTCAAAGGAAATAATACATGTCTATGACAGGCCTCTGCTTCACAGGCTCCTGTCACGTACCGCGGCCTAAAAAGGTGCTTTTGAGGGGTTCGGGGGGGAAAGTGAAGCAGGTCGATCGGATATCAGCACCACAGACGTTCATAGCAAAGCGTCACACACCGAACACGGTTCTCTCACATGAACATGGACGCTGACATTCACATGCACACACCTATATACATGCACAGCCTTGGTTCGAGCCATGCCAACCTTTCAGTACATCAAAGAGTTAAACAGTAAGCACACTGAAATAGAAAAGCCTGTGGACGGAGGAACACAGCCAGTTCCTCCGCCCCTCCGCCCAAGTGTGGATGGAGCCCGGCTTGGACGGGAGCCATGTATGTACACCGTTAGCCAACTGGGTGAGGGAGAGCTGGATATTGCTGCTGGCACTTTGACCGTAAAGGGAGAAAGTGCAAAGACTAGACTATTACTGACAGTCAGAGCTGAAGCTGTTTTTGTACACTCTGGCACGTTTATGAGAAAAGTCAAAATGTGATTTATTTGGGATCACAAGATCAAGTTGGACTGTTGAAATAAAAATAGGCTGGCCCGAGTAATAAAGTAATAAAAATTAAAAAAAAAAAAGTCTTGATAAGTGTGTTTTCATTGTTCGATGGAAACCCATTTCTGCCAAGAAAAAATATTAAAAAAATGAACTTTTGACTTTTACATGTAGCACGCTTGACTTCCTCTTTCACAGTTTTGACATAAAAACTCAGAATTTTGATTTGAGCATCTCATCACTTAGTTTTATGAGTATTTTGGTTATTTCTCACTGTCGAGTCAAACTGGAGACCAAGAGGCAAAATGGAAACAAAAAGCAAACCACACAGTGCTGCCTGATGTGATTAACCCTAATCCTGACCAATCATCACCCCTCATGCTTAAACCAAACCAACCCCAGCAAGGAATACAAGTAAGAGCCAATCAGAGGCAGAGAAGGGCGGGACGGTGCAGAAGTCAACATGCTAACAAACGGAGAAACGGAGAAGGTGCTGCGAGGAGGTTAAGTGTGCAGGACTGATGCATCGACGGAGTCAGAGGCAGCCCGAAGATGCTGAACTGTAAAATAATCTGAGAGTTTCCCTGCAAAGATCACTGCTGCTACCGCGTTAGCTTCACGCCACCGAGCTCGGTAGCCAATACCTTATCTCTTTAGTTTGTCTATATTCTATAATCTATTCATGAATCTGGTGACGCTTGAGGAAGATGAGAAGGTGTTGATGGTTTGTGAGTTCCATCTGAAGTACATTCTGCTTCCTTTTGGCCACAAACGTGAAATAATGAGTAATAAAACTATGAATATTAACTGTATAGAGTTCTAGCTACAGCGGGTTATGATGGCTTTAAAAGGACTGCATAATCTTGTGCTGCTTTAAATAAATATGATATAAAATGCTTTATGCTAAATGCAGTAAAATACATACGTTACCTGTTAAGACAAGAGTTATGACAGCAGAGGGCATTAGCTTATTCTGTATTCAATGTGAGGGAATGTACAAATTAAGTGAAATAAGGCACTAATGCTGAATGTTTTTTGCAGTAAAGTTGCTTATTTACATTAACCTGTAATAGCATATCTGTGTGTGTATATATATATATATATTTGTTTTATTTCCATTCACAGGTTTTCAAGCAGTTAGGTCCGAGTGGAGTCCAGTTGAAAACCTTCAGGTCGATGCATCAGCCTCACGTGGGGAAGCTGCACATTTTCTTTAAGCATCGCGACACGTTTCATTGATTTCTGACAGAGAGAAACGACCGAATGAGATTTCCATGAGATCGACGGCCGCTGTCTTTATTCCTCCTTGATTTTCTGTCTCTTCTCTCTCCTACGTTTTCACTGCTACCTTCTCTTCACTAAGTCCACAACACACTAGACTTTAAATTATCTTAGCCTCTGTTGCTGCCCTGTTAGCTTAGCCACGAGCCTAGCCTAGCCTGTACTGCACGCCTAGCAAACAGCCACCCACGGCTAACTGCTCTACCTTTGCAGATAGCGTCTCTCTTCTAGATGTTTCCTTCAGAACAGCTCATCTCTGCTAGTGTTACCTTAGACGTCGGAGACCCTCCAGGTAGCTTCAGCCACAGGCTAGTGATAGCACTAGCGTAGCTGGCAGATGATGATGATTATTTCTGTTTGGAGGCGTGGAAAGTTAAAAGCAACCAGTTGCTGCTCTGCTACCCGCACAGAAAGGGTTAAACTATGAATACTACGAATTACTTTGTCCAGGCGCTCTTGTATTTACCATCTGACACATCGTTAGCTTCTCAATCAATCTCCTCTCGGTTAAAGTGGTGACAGTCTTATTTATCTGTATCTTCTAATACTTCAACAAAATGTGCCAGTGTGAAATCTGGAGTGCCTCAGGGCTCTGTTCTTGGCTATCTGCTATTATATGTAGTAGCTGAATTAATTAACTGCTATGCTGATGATGCTCAGCTGTCTGTTTAGCGACACCTGGTGGCTCTCTGGTCCGTATTCTACACAATTAATGTTGTCATCTTGTATTCTGTACACACATCTGTTGCCTGTCTGTCTGCTGTGGACGAGCCTGTGTTTCTTCCTGATTTCGGAGGATTTCTTTCCTTATCTGAATCAAGGTTTTCATGATAGAGGGTGCACACATTTTCAAGCCCCTTCAGGCAAACGTGTGATGTTGGACTTCAGAAAAAGAACTGACTTTCTGGCAGAAATGGGCTTCCATACAGTGCAGCTCCAAACCTGAACAAACACAACTCACAAACACTCCAAACAACAGACAACACTCTCCCACCTGCACACATGAAGAAATGTTTTCAATCAGGGTTAAGAAAGCAATGAGGGCACGGTTCTTTGTGGCCGAGATAGACTCAGGATTGAAACCCTTGAAACCTGGGTGCCTACACCTTTTCAATCTGGATCCAGGACCGAACACAGAACAGAAAAAAAGGTTCATTGCTGATTGTAAATTGAGGAGACAAAAAAAGATGAGCTAACAATGGTTTTTCATCTAAGGTTCATCATCATTTATTAGAAAATGTTCTTTTACCTGAGAGAATCCTTCAATAGCTTCCTTTACCCAGTCACAAAAAGTGGTCTTTGTTTGTGTGTGTGTGTGTGTGTGTGTGTGTGTGTGTGTGTGTGGGTGTGTGGGTGTGTGTGTGTGTGTGTCTAGAGAGGGTCTAGCTGATGCTCTCACGGGTAGGCGCATTTTAAAAGCAATCATGAGATTATTATTTTCCCACAAATGTATAAATAAGATCTGATGAGACGAGAAATTCGCCAAAAGGTTCACTCACTCACTTATTGCACTTCATTAAAACATAGTTGTAAACTTTATAATTAGTCATTTAACGTCTTTGCCTAAAGGCTGAAACTCTGTTTGTATTCGGGTTAAACTAATTTAAAAAGCATTAAATGGTGGAAAAGGCAATTGGCTTGGATGCAATTTTTTATTTTGTCACAATTATTACCACCAAAGATTCTTCCACTTATCGTGGGTTGGTTTGGGCCGTTCAAAGTGCTTTTTAGTTAAGTGCTCAAGTACAACTGATGGTCGGCAGGTTGCAGATGTTCCTCTCAGTGGGGCGATGCAGATTTTTCAAATCCTGTCCTCACGTCTCAAAAGCAGAGGCTTAAGTAAACTCGCTAAGTGCATCCCACTGATGGACATCCACCAACCAGAATACTCTTTAACGTTACATTAACTTGGTCGCAGGAGAAATTAAAGCTTCACACACATATTGCAGAAGGACTAAATTTAGGGGCTTGTCTCAATCTTGGAATTTGAGGCTCTGGGGCCTTAACGATCAACCCACCAAACAATGAGAGAATCGCATCAAGTAGACATAAGTAAACCCAAACAACACACGTATACAGACACACACACACACACCACTTTCTGAGCAGTTTACAAAAAACAGCACATCTCGTAGAATCCTTATTCTCCACAACATCCCCAGTACCCCTCCTCCTACTGGTTCTCTGAGACCTGGACTACCGTGAAGAGTTACCAACCCTGAGGACCGGCCAGCCAGCTGGGCTAAAGGCCAGCTCGTCCGGGCAGTCCTGACCCTCGCCCACACCAAGTAGCAAGGGTCTTCAGGTCACACAAAGAACCTGTGGAACTCCAGCAAGGCCGAATTTGATTTCAGAAGCGAGGCGGACTCGTTGTTCTTACGCCAAGCTCGTCTTTCGAAGGGAGCTGGAGGGAAATTGCATAGACATCTTGCTACTTGCATGTCTTCACAAACTCTACATTTGGCATAAGGGGGGGACCAAACACAACCATAAAACCAAAAAAACATCACAGACAATCTCCACCCTTGTCCAATGTGTCAACATGTAAGAATAAACCCCGGATCATTATATAGGAGGGATGGGCTCGGAGGCCCCGCAGAGCCAGCCTGGAAACCCTCTCTTTGTCTGTTGTGGTCTGCAAATGCAATTTGCTTGAGTTAGGGGTGTCATTACAGACCAAAATTACTTTCAGCTTTAACCAGTCAGAGCCGAAAACAAATATGGTGCTCAGTTTAAACTGTCATCATCATCATCTCAGACTCCATTTACACTTCGCTTCATGTGTCTTGGGCAGATCGGAAAGGTGCCGGATCTCAAAATCATCCAGGAAGCATTAAAAACGGATTGAAGTCTGGCCGCTCGAACCAGCTCCAGCCTTCTAGACAGATGCTGAGAAGGTGTAAATACAAAGGTAATATTTACTCCTCCTCAGTGTAACTACGACAGACATCTATGGATGCTCTCTGCGCCTCCATAGCTGTCATGATGGAAGCTAAAGTCTCGTTTAAATCAGCCGTCTTTCCATTTTTTAGCTAGCAAGCTTGCGTGCACGAGCCCTCCCGCTCAGACTGTTGTCTGACCGATGGAGACGCACATATGTGGCTTCAATCCCATCTGGATTTCATCAAGACACTTGACGAGTGTAAATGGGGTCTGGACTCTTTGTAAACTGGTCCAGGTTTACGCTCAGTCCTCCTCTGGACGACCTCCTCTCAAACACTGAGCTGGAGGGCTTTCTCGGCTGGCTCCTGGGAGGCGCCGGGGTGGCGGACAAACGGGGGAACCCACTTTGGACTTTTCCAACTACGGTGTGGGTGCGCTGCAGCCACGTGAGCTCACAGTCGTGTCAAATAACGACCCGCTAACGTTCTGCTCACCTCTCCCACCTCCCGCTCCACCCGACGAAACGACCTCGCCGCCCTCCTGAACTTCAGCTGCTGTGGCTGCTGGCGACACTCACACCGATAGTTTGGACCGACTGGGTCCGATTCCACAGATGAACACACACACGCACAACTGTAGGCATTCATGTGTAGCGTGTCACGCAGTGAGAATATGAGGGGTACAAATCTATCTCTTTGCAAACAAGAAGAGGCACTGGGTTTACGATTAATGTCACGGGGCACTTGATAATGGATCGGCATGCACATGTGAGAGAGTGCACACAAACGTACGAAGCGTCACACATGACTTTCTTCCCTCGAACGTGACAGCGGGATGGAGCGGTAAGTTTACTCTGCTGCGATAAATCTTGAGTGTTGTATGTTTTTGTATTTACATCCTTGGTTATGGCCAAAACAAAACGAAACGAAAATAAAATCAAAACAGAAAACATACAAAAATACATAACATAGTATTGCACCTTGCAGATGGGCAATATATATTCTCAGTTTTGTTGGTTGTTTGTAACGTCTGTGTGACACCACTATCCTTTCTGCTGGTGTGTGGAAGTTAGGTTGTGGGTGCCGGGCTCAGGTCCAGCCCCCTCCTGTCAGCTACATTCAATACCATAAAACACTCAGCCATTACAAAAGTCTTAATCCCTCAGTCTCTGGGCCATTCACATTTTGAGTTGACTGTCTATAAACTGTGCCTTTTAGCTGGAGAAGTGCTCACATTAGCAGATGACCTCTAATGTCGTTCTCATGTTTGTGTTGCATCTCCCATCATCCGAGGACCAAATCGATAAGATAGAGAGCACAAAAGCTTGAGGGAAGAGTCCTTTTGTAACTTCTACTGATGCGTACACACAAGCACATATTATCTTAACATATACATTTTTTTTAAATCTATATATGCATCTCTGAACTTTCACATGTGCCTGCAGAATATGACTCCTCCCCAGTTCCTTTGAGTTTTGTGTTGTGTGAGGTATGACGAGATTGTTTCAGTTTTTTTTTTCAGTTTTTTTCCTTTTTTTTTTTTTGTATTTTCAGTTTCTGTTGCATTATTTTTCCTGTTAAGTTTTTATCTCCAAAGTTGTATTTCATAAAAAAGAAACAAAATATAAAAAAGAAATTCCTGTTTTTGTTGGTTGTAAATTCCTCCTGATAAAAGGGGACGGACAGCTGGACAGACACACAGACAAACAGATCAGTTGGCTTATCAACACAAACTATAGATGTGAAAAAGAAGTGAAATATTTTCTATGTTACACTGCACGCATGGTCAAAAAGTGACTACAGCTGTTTTTTTTTCCTTTTTTACACAGAGCAGTTTAAGCATCAAAAAACAAACAGAAAAATAAGAAAACAATGATAAAATGAAAAAAAAAAATCTCCAATCATTTTGTTCAGGAGTCTTTTTTAAAGTCATCTCTTTTCATTTTGTTTTGTGGATTTATAATCATTTCATATATCTTTTTTTCTTAATCTAAATCAGACTCAGAAGGTAAAGCAGCATTATGACCCCTTCTGTCACACACACATACCCAGTCAGCTCACGAGAACAAAGGACATCAATAGGTTTTTTTCTTTTTCAGTTCTTTGACAAAGATGTGTTGGAATTCCAAACCTGCATCTCTGGAATAAGGGATCTCTTTCTGATCCTCGCCATGTGAAAGTTGGAGGGTATCCGTTTGGAGGGAGCTGAGGGGGGGTGGGGCCATTTGGGGTTGTCAGCGGGCATGGGAGCGGGGGCTCATACGGGGTTGCTGTAGGAACCGAAGAGGAGACATATTCCTACATCGCCGTCTCCTCGTCCTCCGAGTGTTCGTCGACATCGTCTCTACAGCCGGCCATGTCGCCCTCTCTCGCCCATGTCCGTGACGGCGGCGAGGGTCGAGGCCCTCAGCTCTTTGTCTCCTGTCCCGCGCTTTCTTCCTCTCTCACGTTCTCGCGCTCAAGTCTCTCGCTCCCGTCGCTGCTGCTTTGCCGTTCACATTCATCCGGTGGTGCCTCCGTAAAGGGCAGTTACGGCCAGCCTTGTCTGACAAGGGAGAGGCCTGGATCCCGTTTGATTTGTCAGTGATTCTGGGTCAAACTCGGGGCGGCCCGCTCAGCGGTGAGTGGGCGTGATAGCTAGGGTGCTCGGGGAAGAGGAGAGGGGGAGAGAGGGTGATGGCGGAAGGGGGGGCTCTGAACTTGAAATGTCACCGGGCTGACTCTGCTACAGGAGGGATGATGAAAAGGAGTACTACAGGGAGAGGGAGTAAGTGCTACACAGCCCTCCGACCGTCCTGTGCAGGGATCTCTCTGCATCCCCGGGTGGGCCGGTTTCGGGTGAGGGACATGTGCTGTTGGTCTAATACTGACACGGGGACAGGTTTGGGACTGAGCCCACTGCGGCTGCCAGCCTCTGTTACACAGAGCAGCCAAAACTCGAAAACTGCCCTGTTCTGCACAGAGCAGCGGGAAACGAATTGGTAATCCAACAAGGGGTGCTAGTTAAACTTGGATGGGTGAGGGGCCGAAGAGAGGACTGCTGCAGTAGTGCAAAAAATTCCACTCCAACACCAGCCTGGCTGGGTGGGGGCTGTTATGGTGGTGACGGGGTGTAATTCAGTCAGAGCTAGGCTCCAGAAAGGGCACTGTCGCGGGCTAGAGGAGGGCAGGGCGGGCGGTGGATGATGCTTGCGGAGGGGGAGTCAGATCAGACCAAAGGCGGCGTTCCAGTTCCTCTCTCCTCCCTGCATCGCTCCGGACGTTGAAGAAGTGAGGCTTGGCCATGTGTGACGATTACCCACGATGCCTGCCGCACGTTACTCTGCTTAGGTACTTCTGAGGGGTGCGGATCACCCATCCTGTACAGGTGCCCAGTATGAACTACTGCTTGGCATTGAGTATAAAACGGATTTTCTGAGTCTTTCTTTCGTGCATTCTCTTCTCGTGAGAGTGTAAACCCAGTTGGGCTCGGCCTGGCCCCAGAATTGGAATGAACAGAGCGGGCTTTTATAATCAAATCAACATTCTTGAATGGTCATCTGGCAAGTACACCACGATATCTGCCATGGATGTCTGCAGTGAGATATTACTGCTATAGTGGTGAGCAGTGGTAAAGTGCATGACACTAAAAGAGCTTCTGGGTCGCTTCATTTCGGTCGAGAACATTCCACCTTTTTACGTCTAATGCACAGTCCACGCGTGACAGAAAGCTTATTTCCAACATCCAGTGGCAGTCACCATGAGTGTACTGTGGAAGGTTGCTATGATGCAGAGGGAAACTGCCCTTTCTGTGCATGCTAATTCAGTGGACGTAGCCTCCGCGGGTTTTCACTCACTCTCCGTTATCTATCCTCTCTCCGCACGCTTAGATGGGCGTAAGCGGGGCTGCACGTCCACGCTGTCCTGCGTCTCTTCTGTGAGTCGACGTCTGTTTCGACAGAAACAGGTAAATCCAAATTTCAAAAGATGACACTTGGTCCCATATAACAAAAAGAGATAACCCGAATGTGATGGGTACCATTCCCTGGAGTCGGTGGAACCTTCCATGGGGATGGCTGGCCCTCCTGTCTTCAGTGGTATTTCATTTCAACCAAGTGATAGCACTGAGGGTGTGTGTGTGTGTGTATGCCGTGAGTGTTTTATCTTTCCATGACTACAGGTGTGCACCTATGCAAAAGTTGTGCACATTTGTGTGTTAATCTACACATGCGCCAACTTGAATGGTGTATGTCTGTGTGTAGGCTGTGGGCAGCTGCCCTGTGTCCACAGAGGTGAGGTAGTGCCTGACACCACAGGGGCAGTATGGCTGCCCCAGCCTGGGGGTGTGTCCACTTTGAGGTAAATGGTAGCCGACTTGGCATTTGCCTGCTCTCAGTGATGCCCATGGTAAAAAAAAGGCAAATGTGTATGGAAGCCTGGAGGGGCCACACTGAGCTGAGTCCGTGAGGAGGGGACTCTGAACAAACCCTGCAGGTTAGGGCTGTATATCAGCACTGCTGGGCAGCGCATACAGTAAAATGAGGCATTCACGTTACTTTGAGGTGATGTGTGTTTTCATGTTTATGTGTTTGTGTGTGAGAGAGAGACACAGATATATATATATATATATATACTGTATATAGAGAGAAGTGTGTGTGTGTGTGTGTGTGTGTAAGATGAGCTTTGCTGTCTCGTTGGTGGTTGCTGCTATTCAAAACCTCCTCGGAGGCTCCACGTGGGACATTTACTTCTGACCCCTGGTTCTGAATCTACAGTCCACCTGTTAAAATCTAGTTTCTCTCTATCTCTGCTCCTCCCATCTCTCCTCTTTCAAGTAACTCTCTTCCTCTTCTCCCATCTTTCTTTCTTTCCTTTGCAGTAAGTCCTTGGGGAGAGAGGGGCTTAATTGTCATTCATAAGACGGCACACTGCTGGCACAAGCAGCACGGGCAATGACAAGGCAAGTCTGCTCGTGTGTGTGTGTGTGTGTGAGAGAGTGTGTGTGTGTGTGTGTGTGTGTGCACTGTATGTCACAGGAGCCGGTCCAATGACACAAATGAAGGTAGATATGGAGCCATGGTCTGCATGTTTTCCAAAGGTAGACAACACAATTTCATAAAAGTGGAGTAGCCTTGTATAAATATAGCACCGGTTTCACTGGGATCTAAGAAGAAGAAGCTCCACAAACAGCTGTAACGGCTCAGATTGAGTTGAGGAGTTGATAATGAACTAGGTCTGGTAGCTCTGCTTTACTACAGCCATTATTCACCGGAGCAATGCTTGAAGCATCTGCCGAAATTTCAACGTGCAGTGTTTGCTGATTGTGTGTTCCTGCATGACTGAGAGCATTAATACGTCACTGATGTCCATATTTTCTCAATTACTGCAGTAATTCAGAAGTAATACTGAGAGGTGCTGGCCAGCGTGAGAGCTGGAAACATGGGCTTCAAAACGTGTAAATCTGTGACCGCTAAAAAGAACCAGAGAGGGGGAACAGACCCCTGCAAAGAGCGCTGCTCTGAAGAACTGAGGTGGAACAGGCTGTGGCTGTGTGAGTGTGTGTGTGAGTGTGTGTACTGTGTGTATCTGTGTACGTGTCTTGGCAAATGGCTACAACTCTTACTAGATAAGACATCATGCTTAGACAGAAGGGCCCCCACACGGATTTTTAAAGAGGGGTGAGTAAAAGGAGGAGAAAGAGGTGGAGGAGAGGGTGTTCAAAAAACAAAATCCTCTGTTTGCTCGACTCTCCTGTTGCTGGTGTGTTGTTGCTGTTACCGTTGGTTCCAGTTTTTAAACCACAGACTGTAAATGCGATGTCGGAGGAATGCAGATTCCCGCAGAGAGGACTCTCCCTCCAGCCTTCCCCTAGAAAAATGATGGCCCTTCCCATCTCCCAGTTTGCCCCAACTTCCTCTTCCCTTTGCGTGGTGGCAGCTTTGTTTCACACCTCCTGGTCCTCGAAGACCTCCAGGAAGAGCGGGGGGAAGAGTTCGTTGGGACACTCCACCTTCATGTGAAGGAAGCGGCTGGCGTGGCACGCCCCGATCATACGCAGGTCCGTCACCTTCATCAGGAGCTTCGGCCAGAAGTGGGGAATGTTGTGCTTGCGGTAGTTGATGTAGTGCTCAAACGCCAGCAGGTAGGTCTCCTGGCACTTCTCGATCTTGTCCATGCAGGTCAGGCCAGAGCGGTCTGGTGGCGGGAAGGAGGGAGGGAGGGAAATGTAGGAGGACGAGGAACATGAGCAAAGGACAGAAGGAATGGGGGAAGGAGGAAGAGAGAGGAAGGGGAGAGGAAGAGCATTTGAGAATGAGTGAATGAGTGACTGATCATCATCACAGTGTAATTATGACTAAATGTCAACATCCTGGCAGGAAGCTCAGTGAACCCTTTCATGTGTTACTACAGACAGCGACCACTGTGAAGCACTGCGCCAGCCCCCAGCACAAGCTGGGACACGGCAGCATTCCCTAAATACCAAATGTTTGAGTCTACTATCAAACCTATTCAGCTTTCATCGTTTCTCATTAACCAACGTAACACGTGTTCTAAGTCATTCAATACAGAGGATCTAACACAGATCTGAGATCAGTTTGTGACAGCTGAAACACGACTTCTGACGTTCACAGCAACAACCTAAAAATCCCTGATGGCACCAGAAAGTGGCACAGCGAAACTCACCCCGTGGAAGACGAGCACGCCTGCTAACTGTCAGACAGCTAGCTCGTTAGCTCATTTGCTGATGGGAAAATAAGTTCACGCTGCTTTTGCAAAGGAGGTATCACCACCATCGGCTCCTGTCTAATAACTGTCAGTTTTTACTTCTGCAAAGGCGGTTAAATAACAGTGAAGGATGCTAAGCTAATAAGCTACGATAGCTTCCTCCATTTTGGAATGGGAGGTGATGTTAAGGTGATCTGCAGTGAGAAAAAACTGCCCTAACTAAAAGTATTGTGTTAAATTACTGAAATGATAAAGATATTGTTATTAGTTCATAACGAATCTGATTAGTTATTAAATAGAAATGAATCTTGTTTCATACTCAATTTTTGCAAATCTGATGGAGTATTTTTTCTTATTTTCTAATCACTGGAGAACTATTACTCTGACTCTTTAACACGTCTTCTCTTTATTCGCATCACTTCAAAACGCTCAGCACATCACGTGACGTGTGTCCTAAAAGCAAAATGTGTGACAGTTTGAAGAATGAGCGAACCAGGAGTGAAGGTTTTTAATCACATTCAGGATGAGGTTCAGATTTCCTCCTTTCAACGCTGAATACGTGAGTGGACTTTTCTCTTCTCGCCATGATTACATTTTGACTCACAATAGCTCACAGTATATCCTGTGCAAAGCAGCGGAATGAGCAGGAATGTGGACTATGGGGTGGAATCGTGTCTCAGACGGCTGAAAATTCACATTCACATTACATTAAGCTCGTTTCCAGTGTCAGACGCAGCGCTTTGAGTTTCAGAGAAGGAGTTCTGAAATCGACAACCACCTGAGCTCATGAGCAGCACGGCCTGCAGCAGCGCCACCTCCGTGTCGTCCAGGTTGAACTGCGCCAGACTCTTGCCCAGATCGAAGATGGCGTCCGACACGACGCCCAGCCCGCCGTTCTTCAGCTGCTCTCGCTTCACGGCCATCTCCCCGCTCAGCGTCAGCGTCTCGCTCTCCGGGTCGTAGCGCATGGCGGCTCGCAGCGACATGATCTCCATGCAGCAGCCCTTCAACAGGATGATCTGGTCTTCACAAGGTAGCTGGTGGAAAAAAAGGGTTTTAGTGTTCAATGCAAGGTTATTTATCTCTTAGCTATTAGCTATTAGCATTTCTTCAGTTTTAGACAAAATCATTGCACATTGTGTCTGATTCTTGTACAGAAATCCAATCAAAACGAGCAAATGTTGCTTAAATTTTTTAAAAGAAAAACAGTCACAAAGCAAACTTAAGGAATAAAAAGATATTAAAATACGCTGAAAGCGAAAAAACACTTTTATTTTCAGTAGATTTTGGGTTCCTTAAGCAGCAGTTTGTAATAATAATGCTGACAAGCAGAAAATATCTCCTTATTTCTGATCATTCAAGTAGAGTTTAGAGTTTTCTCCGTTCAGGTCGTTTCAGACATATTTTCCACAAAAGCCAAAATGAGACGTGTCCTCAAAACAGACCGCAGCACTCACACGAGAGAAAGACAAGAATAAAACTCTTCTATTCATCAGCGGAACATCTGCCATCTTCACACTCCACTTCACCTGAGACGGATGTGTAAAATAAGGCGATTCTGCAGCGTTATGATGACGACTGGGGGCTGAAAGTGACGCATTCAACGCTGTTTGTTACAGGAAAGACTTCAGATACTCCTCCTGCTTTATTTTTTGGTGAACTTGTCAGCGCGCGCCCGCTTCATCACACTGTAAACACGACTCAGGGAAAAACAAACTCCCAGTTCTCACATATTTGAAAGTGAAGCAGCTCCTGAATCCAAACCTTAAAAAGATAATTCCACTTTGTTACCACCCAGCGGATCAGCTGACTAGTGGAAAGTCGGACTTCTGTTTCAGTCGTGCCGCCACATTCGGCAAAAGCAAACGCTGAGAGGGAGGAATCGGAAGCAGGGAGAGGCGCAGAGGAAGTGACAGGAGGGAAATGTGAAAGGAGGCAGACATGTTTTTCCACTGATGAACACAGATTAGGACTAATACACCCTGATTTACATGCATATTAGAATCTCTGGGTTGAAACCCGTTTGATTAAATCTACTGACTCTGATGTGCTGAATTAAATCTCACCTTAATGTTAGCTTGTTTCTTACGTGGCTGCTCTTGACTGCTGGGTACATTAATTGGCATTCATTGGCTTGATTTGTCTTGTAAATTTGCACCTGGGAGGTATGCTTAATTTTCAGAGGCTTTGTGAGCGCCGGCTTTGTCTCACCGCAGTGAGCAGACCTCATGTAGGCGAAGCTCTGCCTCCGCCTCTGTCATCACATTAAAAAGGCTTCTTTCACAATATAATCTATTATTTTGTGACTAACAGATAACACATTAAACAGGATTGATTATCTGCGTCAGTGTGTGGAATACTAAAAGTCTGTGTCCTTATCTGCCACTGCTCAGTTTCCTCATCTGTAAATGAACAGAATATCCAGCAGCACTGACGAACCCTGCTTTCAGAAGTAAAAAAAGAAGAGTAATGGATTACAGGTACAACCTTTACTCTCCTGTAGCTCAATACAGACACACAGCTATTTGTTCTAACACACACACACGCACACACACACTGCAGCTGTCCCTCTAGACAGTAACTCAGCACTGTGATAATTAGCCAATCACACAAGGTCTCATTACAAGCAGCAGAGACAAGAAGCATGATTATATGTTGCTAATGAAGGCGGAGCAGACAGGAGCCCAAGTGCTCCTCTGATTGTCATCGCTAACAAAAGCTGCTCCTGGGTTTATTTTCCAAGCCAGACAAACGCTGTGAGCAAAGTGTGAACGATCAGCATATTAACCTGCGCCTTGTATTTTTCTATTAAACGACACAAAGACTGAGAGAGATGGAGCGTGTCATTAGGTTGTAAACAGCGGTCATAACTCTTGTGACGCGTGCCGTTGCGGTCTGGCTCAGGCAGACGAACTCACACACAAATTCGCTTCTTAAATCACACATTTCCTCAGCGAGCACGCGGCGGCGGCGGCGTCTGCGGCGTGTGGGAGGTCTTTGTCGCTGTCAGACTCCCGCGCTCGCCCTCTGATCCTCCACACCGTTAACCAGCACTCACCTCCGAGAACATGGGCAGTTTTTTGGCAAAGTCGACGACACGGGTGATGGCAGGAGTGATGATCTTGGTGAACTCGCTGAAGGCCTCCAGGTCCACCTTGTCTCCGTCCGACGTGGGCGCCACCGGGGACTGGCCGATTTTCTCTGGCTACGTGGAGATATAAACACAGACGGCTGATTAGAGCGCAGTCGAAGCTGACATTGGACAGGAGCAAAGGAGTCAGTCAAATCTCAAGAAAGGCCCAAAACCAACAACTGATATTAAATATTCCAAAATGCTCGACTGTAGCCCAAAATCTGCTCCTTCATCAAAGCTACTACAGTTGATTTTGAGTCAAACTGCTGTAAAATCTCACTTAAGAAGCAAATGTGTATTAATCCGCAGCTGAAAATAGTCCCCGACAAATGCGCTCTTTCCTCCTGTTTGAGTAACGTGTGCAAAAAAGTACAGCGCCCACCTGTTTTAGGAGATTACTGAGTCATTTTAAGCATTTTTGCCTTCAGTCGGTGTGCATAAGCTTGGTGCTGAGAGCCACAGCGAGGGAGGGAAGACGTAAATTATCCAAGCGCGGACTAACACATTGTTGGTTTTGGTCTTTTCATGGGATTTGTTGACAATAAGGAATATTCTGAGTACTTGCAGCCTTATCATTTAAATAGAACATGAACGTGAATATGCCGTGACAGAAGAGGAGAGCGTGTTTGCGCCGAAACACGAGAAGAAAAAGAGGAGAACAAAGTGCAAAGAGTGCACTGAGATATGAGTTCTTAGAACTGAGGGGCACAAAAGAGTAACAGCAGATTATAGAGGAATCGATGAGCGATGTCGTCTTAAAGTAAAATATGGCAGAGGAAACAACAGGTTTAAATGGTTTTAGAGCCTTTTTGCTCCTCTCTACAAAGAGCTCACTTGCCTTGGGAGATAAATTAAAACCAATCAATCAGATAAGGACAGCAGATCGTGCTCTGTGAAAGCAAAGGGACACGTCACCCGGCAGACACTGGTTACTCAGAGGAGGACGGCGGCGGGGAAACTGCACATCAGTAATACAGATGTTTACAGAGCTGTGTGAATCCAGGCTGTGACTATGAAAAATACTGTTTCACGCTCGACTGACTAAAGCGAGTGTCAAGGCCGAAGTCATTTATTCAGACTGGGCTTCAACAATAAATGGGATGAGATAAAAGAATTGAAATAATCACCTCCCACAAGGAACCATCAGTCATAATCCAGAGGGAGAGGGATTGCGTAAATCAGTGTGAACTTAGCCAATCCTCCGCTGCACAGCTGAGAGCTGAGCAATTATGGGAGACTTAAATAATGGTAATAATATCTTTGATGGACTGCAACGCTTGTCATGCGAGAGCCAAAACAAAGCATTGGTTTCACTGGTGGAGGTCAGTGGCATTTTTTGTTTCAGAGTTGACGAAATGTCTCTCCGGAGAGACGGAGAGGCTACGAACTGCTGAGCGGACGCCACAAACGCGAGACAAACGTTCAGATACGTGTCACGAGTCACAGCTGACACCGTGACAGAAACAAACCCTCAACTCAGATCTGCTAGCTGCGTCGCTTTGACCAGCTCTGCTGAAACGTGCTCCAGTGACGCTGAGCCATGAAGACACTTCTGGTTTTATTTGTCCACAAACTGAAAATCTGCGTTTGAAAGAATTCAACGGCGGCTTGTCTCTACAGAAGCTCGCCATGATCCACTGGCGTCATCGTCAACACAAGTTTTTAGAGGAGCTGCTCAGAAACTGTTCACAGAGAAGTCTGTGGATTATCTGCATTAACGGGGACAGATGCTGCGGCGGACAAAATTCCACTCACTCGAATTGAACTGACGTGGCGGCAGAGATCTCAGACAGAATCTGAAAACTTGGCCAAGAAAGAACAAAACCATCTGCATGGCAACATACCATGAGGGCCATGCTGTCTGTAACGTGGCTGAAATGACACTTTAAATACAAGATTACAAACTACCCTGAAGAGGGTTCAACCACTGAAGCTACAAGTGCTCTGATGCTTCCACAGCTCACTGACTGCACAAAGCAGGACGGGAACGTGTGATTGTGCTGTGCACGGGTGTAAATCAGGCCTGTGGGGCCTCAGATGGACTAATGTGATCTTCCTGCAACTGTTAATGTTTGTTCATTAACTGCCATCTGGGTGGCACTGAGGGAAAACTCTTGGCTGCAGCAGAACCGCAGAGCTGGAGAAGGGTTTGTCTTCGGCTGCTCGGGCCGGTCGGTCAGGGACAAGTCAGTGCCAGTTTCCCTAAAGAAACTCTTTTCTGTAACGTTGGAAAAAAGACACCCGGGGCTGATGCGTCCCAAAAGAGACAGGAGATGTTTGGACTTTGACATGAATCCTGGTACACAGCGGGAAACGGCTGAACGAAGGGAGAAAAGGGGGGAGAAACTTTTTACTGCAGTCTCATCAGTTATGTGGTGAGCCTCAACTCTTGACCTTTTATCAGATGGATTAAGCTGGAAAGTTTGTTCCAGTGGAGCCGGAGAAGAGAAATGAGATCCAATATGTTTTAATCTGGCTGATGGATGGTTTCTCCACGGTGCTGCGAATCGTACGCCTGGTTCATGCTTTATGTGATTAAGACACATTTTTAATTAATAAAGTTACTGTATTTTGGGTGTTTAGCACAAAACTCTGTCCAGCAGTCGTGGTGAGGCTGCTTGTTGTGAGAAACTACGATTCTTCCTGTCCCGGAGCGTACAAGGTTGTGTACTGTGAGGTGATATCAGGGACCGACTGAGACGTCTGAACCTCAGCATGCACTGATATTAATCACGTGGAAATAATATGTTCAAACACCCTGTTCAGAACAGCGCACTGCGCGAAAGGTGATCGGATCCCCTCAGAGCTGCAGCTCTGCAGGTATGCAGCTAAAAGATGCTGATGTTTTCAAACATCTAACTCTGGATGCCCGCGTTCAACCAAAACCACACAGCCGAGCAGAAGGCTTCAAAGCAGCCGGCTGAGCTGTCCTGTTCGCCCGACGTCGCCGAGTCCGACAGCAAATGACTTCAGATAAAGTTAATGAGTTCACAACCTACTGAAAACAGGAGATCTGTGTGATTTGAAAGGCTGCCAGTAGGGTTCATGCTTCACTTGGCCTGGAAAACTAAATAAAAGACCCGGAGCGTAAAGTGTGGCCTGACCTTTATGAGCAAGATAGTGGGAACTAATGAATAATTACAAAGCATTCTGTGTATGAGTAAATGTGAGTGAATGAACGATTTTGCATTCATACTTGATGATTTAAGGAAATGTATTCCACTGATAATGTATGTACATCTGCATGTTTTGGAAATTTGTTGGTAAAGACTTCTTTAATCATTCATATTATTTTTAGCATCTATCCGTCGCACACAGCGTGCTGTCACTGTTTTATTTTAGAGGCTTGTTGCGTTAAAAACATGCTAATCCCCAAGAATTTCTACGTAATTCTTTAATAAAAACGGCTCTCCAATGATTAGAGGACAACACGTACACACAGCTGTGTGAACTGAATCTCTTGTAAAAGCTATTTCCAGATGCCTGACCACAGAGTGTGAGAGAGAACACTGTGTAACTGTAACTCAAACAGTGTGTGTGTGTGTGTGTGTGTGTGTGTGTGTGTGTGTGTGGGTGTGTGTGTAGGCTTGCTTGCTCTCAGCCAAATAATACAGTGGGCACGACACAGGAGCGAAGCAGGTTTCGGTGCTGTGCTGCTGTTGGTTTGAGCAGCTGTGAAAAGTCTACAGCGAACAAACTGCAGCCGCCGCTGATCAGGTGCCGGCCGACGGCTTCAGCTGGACACTTGCAGAGTATGTCTCACGTCATGAGACAGACGTAAGTGTCCAACCTGACAGTGGAGAGACTCGAGTGTTGTGCCCGCGTCTAAGTCTAATCTACGCATTCAATGTGATGTTTTACTGTTCGCACGGACAACAGTTGTCTGGATTCTCTCAACATTTGCAGAGTCTTGTTGAGTCTACATGTAAAAAAAAATCTTCCTAACTGAGGATGAGCACGATGAGCCGCCTTCATCGATCGCACTTACTAATGAATGTATGCAAACCAGTGTTTTTCCTTAACCAGGAGAAGCAGCTGGAGTCCGGCATATTTAAGTCCTTACATCATCCCGTCCGGTGAGAATAATTCGATATGAAAGCGTTCTGGCTCGACGGGCTGTTTTCCCCGGCTGCTTCTCTGATGTCTGCCATCTCTCTCGCTCCTCTCCGAATTCGCGGAATTAAGAGTTTATTTCCACCAAACCAGAGTTGGTGGAGCTTGTTGGAACAGCGGACCAAGAGGGTTTTAGAGAGTTTATTTTGTTTCTGTTCAGATTGAATGAAGTGATAAAGTTACTCCTTCTGTAAATGGAGTCTTGTGGCTTTGGCAGGAGTCATTCAGCGCCTGTTTCTGCTTAAATAAAAAGGATCTTACTCTTCGACAACAAGGGATCCTTTCCATACTGTTGTCATACGCTCCGAATAACAATCTGAGCCTGTCAGTGGCAAAAACAAGCACTTAGTGGACCAGTTTCCCCCATTAGTCACTTGGAACCAAACACACATGAAAATCGGGTCCATAAACTCGCGACATTGAAATCTTCCAGGACACGGTGCAAAGCGCCACACATTTCAGCAGCATTTAAAATGTGATCTGGTAATTGAACGATGTGATTATTGATTTGTAATGGCTCTCATAATATATGCCATCTTTTGTCTGACAATGTTAGACTTTGTAGATTAAACAGTTCTCTGAGCGTTTTCTTATTTTCAGACTAGTCGACTCGCTGAGTTAGACTCGACATATTGATCTGAGCAAATTTGAGACTGCATGTCTTTGCTTCTCGGCTCCATCTTTCCTCTCCCCTTTGCCAAAAGGCCGCGGTCCTTTGCTTGACTTGATGCTGAGCTTTACTGTAATCACCGCATCATTCACCAGAGTCACCCTTGACTAAGTAGTCATTTGAGAGCTGAAGTGCGGCGTGCGTATGAGGAGCGGTGTCACTGCCGCCCTTTCATAGCCGCCGTCCCCACAGAACTGAGAGGGCTCATCCCGGTCGGCTTAGCATGTAAATTTAGATATTCAGGGTTCGGCGGCTACAGCCTCCAGAGCCCCGTTAGTGGGTGAAGCCTGTGTGAAATAGAACTATTTATCTTTCAAGATAAACCGAGTTCAGGGCTTAAACACAGTATTTCAAAGTGGCATGGGTTACTGTGCTAATCAGTGTTTTAAAACCTCTAGAGACGGGCTTCCTACAACTTACTCTACCTTCAATACAGTAAAACAATATGTTTCTTCACACTAGCCCAAGCCTACACACTCCACTTTCTAATCCTGCATGTGTGTCTGGAGTCATGTGGAAGTGAGGACCGGCGATAATGATCTACTTCACACAAAAATAAACCGGACTTCAAATTTATCTGTTCTCTTCGAGGAAATTCTTACACTTCATCTCCGCTTGAAGCTTCACACGTCCTCACCTACGCTATCCCCACATGGCCCCCTTCCCATCACACCCGGCCACGTCCTTCTTGTTGCCTAGCAACTCCCTCCACAATACTTGCCATTACACCACAAGTGCTTTCAACCCCTGTCCAGATGAACCCCCACAGCCCACCCCCACGTTTCTCACATCTAACACCCACCTACACCTCACGGATACTTGCTTTTTAAATGAAGCCCCTCGAGTTGGCCATGAGCTCCGGTTGAAGGCTGCCGTGAAATTGTTAATGAGTGCTTAAAACTGGGTAGGAGCCTCAGATAATCCCGGGCCAAAGCATGAGGTCAGCATCTGTCTGTGTGAGACAGAGGAGGACGGATACCAGGCAGGGACTCCCTGACAGGGCTGTCCAGGATAAATCTGAACACCAGCAGCAGGAAGACAGTTTGAGAGAGAGAAGCTCTGACTGCCAGCATCCCTGCCAACATGCAGATGAGTGCTCATGACTGAGGATTTGCGCTGGCTGAGATAAGGAGGAAGCTCACAGAAAACAGACGGGAAAAAACAGAGAGAAAGTAAGGGTAGTCACTGAGGGACAGCGAGAGAGGAAACAAAGAACTGAAGACGGCAAAGAGATTAAAGCAAAAAAAAAAAAAAAAAAGAGTCGAGGTGTGAATGAAAACTATGAAGGGAATTAGGACTGGTTAAGAGCCCAGAAGGATTAGGATGAATAAACCCCCCAATGCTGGAGAGAAGTGAGGAATAAAGACACAGACAGAGAGAGGCAGAAACAGAAACAGACAGCAGGGAACACAGAGCGATAAAGTCATAAAGAGCTGCTCTGACAGTCGGGCATGTGAGGAATCAGCTCACCCAGAGAAAATGAAACTCCATCATTTCTGATTTTAGCACGCGTGTTTGAGTCAGGACGTAATCCATACTGTCCTGCTGTTGAGCTCTGATGGGGTTCAAAGCGGAAAAATGGAAGCACCAAAGCACAGTTTACAGCTTGAAATGACTCCTGTGCGGGTGCTTGTTGAGTGTTTTCACGCTAAAAAAGGGGAAAACTGCAAAGTCAACTCATCCTGAGCGCTTGAACACACTGTCACTGCTGTTCTGCAAAACAGGGACATGCAGAATAAACTTCACGCCACCTTTGTTAAATCCTCTCATCTCTTTTTTGTCGGTGCGAGCAGCTTGTCAAACCCCATATTTTAGTTTATAGTTTATATAGCTTATTGTTCAGTGGCACCCTCTAGTGGCCATTATAACTACAAATGGAGGAAAGGAGGACGTCAGGTGACGAAGTATAAAGAGCAGCAAAGCCAGTGTAGAACTTTCACCCGGCAGACCGTTTTCCTGTTCAACGCTGTTCAAGAAGCCAAAAGTCAACTCTGACTTCCTTTAACGTACGTTACGTACTTAACTTAAGGTAACTTACGTACATAAGTTATGTAACAAAGGTGCTTATTTTAACAGAAACCATTTCCTGAACCAGACTAACTAAACACACAGCAACTGTTTCACAATGTTAAGCAGTAGTTACTGGATGTAACTCCAGTTCTATGAGTACGTACGCCTGTCGCTGGTACTTTCACTGGTCATATATATAATTTTGGGAGTAACAGGCAAACAACCTGTTCTGTTGGTTACGTATGAGGATGTTTTGGTCGTATATCAAGAACGTAAATGATCATTGGGATTTGTTACGGCTCGGATCTCATTTTCTTAGTTTTGGCGAGGGTTTCTGTCAGGTATGATGACGTACACACCAGATTAATAGCCCTGGTCTGGGAGTTACAGGATAAGAAACATGCACACAGTTTATTGCACACAGGAATTATGACATCATAAAATTTCACATTTTCAATTATTGTTTTACATTTTATGTATGGTTTTATGGTTTAGATGTCTGGCTAAAAGGTTGGAGTGCTCCTTTAAAATCTGAACGACATCTCAGAACTTCACTTAATTCAGCGTTTTCAAACCAGGACTGCTTTCTGTAGACACGCTGCATTTGATGGGTAATTGTCTGGCTCACTCCACCGCTCCACGTCTTCTTACCAGGAATTTGCGCTTCTGTTTCCACTGGGCGCCCTGAGCGTTGGTGTGGCGGTGGGCCTCCGTCACCAGGTGGATCAGGTCCCACTCGTCTCCGGTGGGCTCTGGACGGTTCTGGAGAGTTTTCACCATTTCTTCCTTCTTGCGTCGCTCCCTGTTCTCCTCAATCAGGCGCCGTTTAGCCACCCGCTTTGAGTCATCCAGCACCACTGGGAGGAGATGATGGAAGAGGAGGAAAAAGACCATTAGAAAGAGAGAGCACCAGGGAAAACAAAGCAAACTGATGTCATTAGTCTGCGTGTTGCAGAAAGTTTAATCATAAAGTTTCTATAGTTACCTTCTATATAAAGTCCTCACATCATTACCGCTGCACCACCACATATCAGATGTGTCATTTTAAAATCATCATTCATTAAAAGCAGCGAAAAGCGAGACATACGGCTGCATTGAGGTACGCTCTCTTTGTCCTCTATTTTCTCTATCTCTTAGTGTGAGCTCATTTGTCTGTTTGGTGCATGAATACGAAGGTGCAACACTCACAGTCCATGGCCATGCCCACTGCAATGCACTTCTTGAAGCGGCACAGCTGACACTGGTTGCGGGTAATCTTGTCGATGATGCAGCAGCCATCGTACTTACAGGAGTAGGAGGGGTGGAGGTTCTTTTGAATGGTCCTACGGAAGAAACCCTGGAGACACGCAGTAAGGGAGAGGTGGATGAATGGATTGTTTGTGGACACGGGAAAGGAATGCAGAGAGAGGCACAAATAAAGAAGGTAAAAGGACAAGGTGAAAGCGAGAGGGGGAATGAGAGCGAAGACAGGAGACAAAGGGAAAAGAGTGACAAGAAGGAATGAAAACATGGAGTCTACCGCAGCACGCTGCTGTTTGTTACAGGGAGACATTTTCTCCACCAGAAACAACAGCCTTAATCTAAAACTTGTTCTAATTTGGTCTGTACCTGACTGCCATTGTCAGAGCTGTTAGCACCCAGCATTGTAACTGCATGAAGGCATTAGCGTAGGAGTGAGATGAACAAACCGTGGTTGGAAATGAATTTAGACCCAGAAAAAAAAGCCTCAACGTAATATTAGATTAAACTTATTATTCTTCTGAGTGAAGAAATCTCTGCATTAGTGACACGCATGTATTGATAAGTCAAATAATTAGCCTGACTGATGTCTTTAATTGATGGCCCGATCAGTCATACGTCAAGTGCGTCATTGCCCACTAAGCTTAACCAGAGTCCCTTCAGCGGCGCCTCAGATATCACATGTTACTGAAGAGCAAACATGAGGAGAAGGAAGCGAAGCAGGCCGATCACACGGCCGACTGACAGCCAGCAAGACGCAGACTGAGAGCTGACGTGACAGACTGACAGGTTTTCAACAAACATGTCGACGGATCATCTTTGTGTGCTTGTACGTAACGAGTCTGTGACCTTGGGAGGCGTGTGTGCGCTTGTTGTCGCTCACTTTGAAGTGAGTGACTGTTTCAGAGAGAGAGTGTGTGTGTGTGTGTGTGTGTGTGTGTGCAGAAGCAGTTGACCTCAGAGGCCTCATACCAGGTTTTCTGATATTATGTGTCTAAAACTGGTGTTGTGTATTACTCATGTTGTGAGGACAGCCACATTGCTTCCTAATGTGGACAAAATGCAAAGCCTCATAATGCAAATCACTAAAACTCAGGGTGAAGACTTGGGTAAAGGTTTGGGTTAGGGTGAGGAAATGATGATGATGATGATGATGTGATGTGTGTGTGTGTGTGTGTGTACCTTGCAGCCCTCGCAGGTAATGCAGCGGTAGTGGTAACCTGTGGCCTTGTCGCCACACACCACACATGGCTCATCCTTTTCGAGGTAGCTGGGGATGTACCCTGAGAGAGAGAAGCAGAGGCAAAGTGAGACGACTTCATTCCAGATTTTCCTCAAGCCTCCTGCGTCCATCACACCAACACTGACATCCGATCAGTCTCACAGGCCGGCTGCTACAGCACAACACACCCAACACCACTGCGGCAGATCTGGAGACAGCGAGAAGAACGAGGTGGTGAATAAGAACTCTCTCCAGTCGTTTTCAATGGTTTATGTGACTGTACTCACTTTCCTGGACCAAGAAGAAGCTTCCAGATAACATGCATTATGTGAATTTTCTGAAGCAAGACAGTAAAAGAATATATAGTGAGCTTCTCACGACAGCACAGCAACAATCTGACCTGCAGGGCGACACAATCAGCGGTTTCTAACAGTTAAAGGGAGCCTGTGGAAGAGATATGGATCAATGTTTTTATAAGTGGTTCCCTTTTCTTTGCATGTTGCAGGTGCAGGAGGGCGTGGGCGCCATGATGCACAGTGTTGCTGATGGTTTCGCAATATTCCGCTGAACAACAGTAGGTGGCAGTAATGTGGCAAGAAGTGCCATCAGCAGAGGCAGCGAAGAAGACTGCTAAATGCACGATGTCAAATATGAGGAGGAAAATGCTTTTAACACGTTTGTCAGACACCGAAGATTCACACAATTTATTGTGGGTGAGAAACACTGAATGCAAACACAAGTTTTGTTTGTTTACGAGAGGAAGCCAGACGGCGCCTTTAAAGCTCCACAGCTCCTACAACTTATACAAAAACAGACCATTCACAAATATTCCTGACATCTAATAAACTCTACACTCCCACACAAAGGCTCCGTGTTGCACCACTGCTCGCTCGAATGTACGAACATCCATCAGATCAATTTGGTGACATCAATACAAACTGAGTCTTTAACGTTGTTATATTTGATTCTATAGTTTCATTTGGTTCAAGTGTATAGGTTACATAGACTTCAGTGATTTCTCTCTCTCTCTGAGCGCTCCTCTTCCTCGCTCTGCAGCCTTTCTTCTGCACTAAACTCGGGAATAGGACGCTGTGTTCTTTTTCCAAACTGCCTGCAAGACCAGTGAGACTGAGCGAGGGAGCGCAGAGACACAGGAAATGGCAGATTTCTAGCCATTTCATGTGATATATAGCTCATAAACTGGGAGGGGGAGGAGATGGTACACTGCAAGACGCAAATAAATACACAAATGTGGGTATCTGAGTCACACACACACACACACACACACACGCACACGCACACGCACACGCACACACACACAGCTACTGGCAGAGCTTTACACTCCGCACATGCACGCTCTTCTGACATATATACTTGTGTGTGTGTGTGTGTATACCAAGGCGTGGCGAGAGCTGTGACTGGCAGTGTCAGTTGGGCTCTGCCTTTTGGCTTTGTTACAGATTTAGAGGAGGAGGGGGAGGGCAACAAGAGGATGGTGGGAAAGAGAGAAAAAAAAAAAAGAGGAGAAGGAGAGACGGGAGCGACGGGGCACAAGTGGCATTTTGGCCAAATTGGTTTTCATATACTGTTGAAGAGCTTTCTGCTGATAAGAAAAATCCATTTGGAATCAAAATATTAATTTAGATGGAGAGAAAAAAGCAAAGCGCTCGAGTGAAAACTAGTGTGAAATATGGAGAAGAAAGAAAAGGAGTGAAACTGAATCCTTCAGGGGGGGGGGGGGAAACAGTGAGACCAGGAGACAACAGGAAAATAATCCAAACTAAATGGGGAGGACGCAGGAGGAGGAGAGGTGGAAAAGGAGGAGAAAGAGGAGGGAAAGAGAAGCAGGCCAAAGGAAAGATAACTGGGACGTCAGACAGCGATCATATAGGAAAAATGTCAGCTCCAGCATGTTGGCAGGACAAGCAGCGGCAGCCGGATCTCCGAGCCAGCCTGCTGTGGCTGTGTTTGGAAGCCAAGCCCAAAATCAATAACACTGCAGCTCTCCGCCTCTGGACACCCACCCCTCCCACAACGGGCCCTGCAATACCTCCACCGACAAACCCAGGAAAGGGAAGGAGAGGCCGAGTCAAGATAAATATTTTGTCTTCACATGTTTCCCAACATAACATCTGCCGTTGGGCTTTATCAAAGTGCGTGGGTCAGGGTGGTATGAATCAGGTCCCCGGAGGAGTCTCAGGATGGTTTCTCCAGGTCCTTACATGACAACAGCACGGTGAGGCGACATCTGAGACTGTAAACACTGAGGAGGACATCAGGAGCAAGAAACTATACGCTGATGTTGGAGCCGGATCGGCAGCTGTTATGTAAAATCTCGTGTGCCCACTGCTGCTGTGATTGTGACTGAGAACAGAGCAGGGCTGAAACTCAGGCTTATGTTCCATTTTCAGTCAATCTCTGGTTTTCTTATTCATCGATTCATTGTTGAATCGTCACGTTTCCCCGTTTTGACTGAACTACAGACCCAAAGTGGCTGAAATGAAAAAGCATTTACAGTTCAAATGTGTGAATCCTCACAGAGGAGGAAGTAGAAAATAAATAATTAAATTCACTGATTATTTAACTGAAAAGCTAATTGTCAATACATGTTTTGCCACTAGGTGGCAGTAGAACAAGCTGAAAACAAAGCATTTAAACTTGTTTAAGCTGATGTGTTAGCAAACAGGTGCCTGTTTAGACTACCGGCAGACACAGCACAACATTAGCATTCATTAAAATCACGTTTGTGGCCACCTAACAGGTCTAATATTCACCCTCCTTTTAACTCTGCTTTGGTCTCCACCAGCTGCTGGTGCTGTTAGACTGAACCACAACAGTAAACGCTGAGGGCTGCAAAACCAAAACAACCAACTGAAAGACCCTAAAGCGCTCAGTGGACCTGAGACAGTGCAGTCAGGGGATAATAATCTGTGGGTTTGTCACTTCGATCCACCGTTCACTAAAAACACAGACTGATGCATCTTTAAAGCAGCTGAATGACCTTCCATCAGCTCACTGCCTGATTCAGTCAGCTGCTTTTTATCCACATTCAACACACATCTGCAGTGATTTGAAACACTCTGTGTAGCTTCCTCTGACTTTGTTAAAACAGAATGGATTCTTTAGTTTAAGAAAACTTTCATTCCAGAGCATGTGTGTGTCCTAACTGTGGATTATGAGTGATGAATGTGCCTTAACTCCACCACTATGGCTCCACATCCGGCTGAGCGTGTTGACAGATCAGGTCGAAAACACTGACGATATCAATGCACGTGTTAAACAAACACTCTGCGGTGTCCTGAAACCCTGCTGAAGTGTCCAAAGTCTGTTTGAGGGTCCGCCCTCCCGCAGGAAAACGCTGACATCATTACAGTGAAGGTAATTCGATCTCAGACAAGCATGCCCCTCAGGCAGACATATTGTCATACTTTCCCTGTTCAAATGGACCATGGCAGGTAGAGAATGGTACAAGACTCCAGCAGAGAGGCAGAGAGGCAGGCAACAAGCCTGCTGGGAGGGGAAGCATGTGAAGACGACTGGCCTGGGAGATATATTCTAAATGTCAAATCAGCCGTCCTGTAGACTCAGATTTTTGAACTGCTGTTCCTCCCACCCTATCTCATTCAATCTCCCTCCCTTCTCTTCTTCGCTGGCTTCTTTAAGCTCGGGGGATTTGGAGCTGTCACTCAAACAACGTGCTGCGTCCGACGAGAAAGCAGAGGGAGCAGAAGGCTTTCGTTTATTGATCACAGACGCCAAGATGTTTTATTTTTTTCTCTTTGGAGGTGACAAATCGAAAGCGTAATGTGCACAAGGCAGCCATGAATCATGTAGCACCAGCTTCTGTGCAGTCACTCAACTGCCTGCGCTCGCTGTGGTGAGACTGACAGCTACAATTTTCCAAAATGCATCAAACGCAGCTGAACCAAACGCTGGGAAAGCAATTTTCAAAATGACTGGTTCCCCTATTCTCCAAAGGACAGGTGTGTTTCTGAAGCGGCTTAAAAACTCAGGTGGAGGCAGAGAGTCTCCTCATCAAAGCACCAGCCATCAGGTACTCACCAGTCATACTCTTCACCGAACATTGGCTGTTCTTCCTCTTCCTTTTTGGGCCATTGAGCCACCTGAGAGAGAACAGAGGGGACAAAGAGAAAAGAAGAGAAATAAGTTAAGTGTATGCAAACATAAAACACCTTCCTGTGTCTGGATCCATCTCAGTCCGAACTGGATCGGCCGGACCACATCTGGAACAGTTCTGGCTCGCAATGTTATCGGATCTCGGCCAGGTGTGAAAGCAGTCTGCAGCTTGGCCACGCTTGTGAAACAAATAAAATAAAATATTGCCCAAAAATTTGAAAGGTCACCTTGTTCCATCTCCTCCTGTTACAGACAAACGCTTCTTCTTCTTCTTCTGCAGTTCCCATAAAGCAGCACTGCTGCCCCGGGAGGGGACACGCCATGTTTCCATCAGTGCCAAAATCAAGCTAATGGGAATGCTTATTAATACCAGTAAGTACAAAGGCGCCTGATTAGATGCCATGATACTCTAATTAGGTTAAAAACAGGAGCATGGTTTGCAGCCACTTTAATTTCTCAGAGAGGAGTAATGGAGCTCCCTGGACCAACGAGCAAAGGCTTACTCATAAGCACTTTGTCAAAGAAGAAGGTTGTATAGTTGCTTTTGGCAGAAAAAGCTCTTTTATCAGAGTTCTCGCACACTGAATCCAAGCGGCAGGAAAGCGATTTTCGTGGGAATATAATTAATCCCCCAAAACAACTCTAATTATTAGAGTACACACGGGAAAGGCCCGCAATAGCAGACCAAGCACAACCAGCGCGACTGTAATCTGCATCAAGGAAAGCAGCACGCATGCTCCACGAGCATGTGCACTGAGAAACACACCTGCAGCCACGCTGACACATGTGAAAGGCATGTAAAGCACAGATGGGAACTGGCTGCTCTGAAGGGAATTATGAAAGCGCAGAGATGGAGAGGAGAGAGAGTTAAGTAGAGGGGGAAAAAACATTTCTGAAAAGAGAGTATGGGAGAGAGTCAGAGTGCTTCTTGTCAGCGCTGGATGTGTTTAGAATCCCAAGAGTCGAGCTCTCTGCTCTCAGAGAATCCGGATAGCCTCCAGCTCTCCTCCCACACCGGGGCCCTTTAATACCAGCTCCAGGAGAGGGAGCAGGACTCCATTAGCACCATAAATAAAACGCAGCGCCGCTCTGTGAAGATGCACTGCTCAGGCCTATAGGTTACATCTTCTCTGTGAGGCTGTTTAACTGTACGTTCTTTATTATGGGGGGGAAGTCATCCATCCTCTGCTGCTCGGCCTCATGTCTTACCTTTTGTCTCATTAATGGTTTTCTGGTGGTTGTCTGAATCAGAGCTCTGCAGAAAGCTTTATTCATACATGTGTGTGTCTATATATATAAAGCTCTGAGTACGCTATATAATATATAAAAATCCATTAGGGCTTTTAGTTTACATGAACTTTAAGTTGTGTGACAGGGTGAAAAATCCTGCACATCTCTGTCTCAATTCTAAACTCCACCTTTCCTCCCTCTGAATAATAGCATATAAATCCAAACGGAGCCCATTTAACTCTAACGCATGCGACATATGGACACTGAATTAAATCAGGTGTACCCTCCAAACACGGACGCTGCCTCTGAAGCTCGCTCTGCTGCGTCTGCTCGTCTGGTCACACAGACTTTACTCCATGAGGTGAGCGTGGCCGTCGTTCAGTCGATCCATTTCAACTCTGGAAAACTAAGTTTGAAAGCACTTTGGGGGAAAAAGTGAAACTCTGCGCTCCTTCATTTCTGATCTAATCTGCATGATGGGATGCATAACTGGCCTTCCATATGCATACGGACGTCTCTGATTATGTTCTAACTCGTCACTTTAGAATATGGAACTGCAATAACATGTAATATGATAATAATGTAAATAGAACAGAATTAAATTTGAATGGATGATATAATCTGAATATGGACCTGGGACGCAGTGATAGACTGAATCCTGAGATGAAAACTATGTCCTTGGCGGGGTAAACATGGCCTCACTCGGCTTTGTGATGACGCATTCTTTACCTCCACCTTGTATTACTTTCACATAAAGCTCTCGGTCTGTTATTTGCGGACATGCGCGGACACGACCTGACAGACGGATTTTATGAAAAGCAACGCCTCTGTTCGCCAAGAATGACCAACATGTTGCTGACAACATTGCACATTTTCTCCCGTCTCTTATAATCCAGAATAGTTTTATACATTTCACACCAGCGAGCATCGTTTGCTCCTCAGAAACACGATAACTTCACTGCCTCTGAAGCTCAGGACTTGCTGTAATTGAGCGTAAATACCATCTTAAACTGCCGGTCACATTTCACCTTGGCTTCAGTTACATCTCTGTCTTGTTTTCAGTTATGGTTCCCTTTGTCCTTTTCAGAATACATCAGGTGGCTTAAGAGGGCATTAAATTAGGATCTTAAATAAGCGGCTGAGTGGAAGCTTGATTTATGGTGACTGCTGTGCCTATAGCAGCTTCTCAGAAAAGGGCGTGATGTTGCTGTCGGGGTGGGAGGAGAGCGGACGACTGTCTCACAGCTGGAGGAGCGAGGATGCTCACCTGGGAGGAGACTCCTTTTAGCATGCAACAACAGCAAAGGTGGCACGGTGCATATTTCACAATGCGCTGGAGCTTTCCAAACATGGCCGAAGCTTTTGATTCCTTTCTGGGGCAAAAGTTGCAGGACAGCAGGCTGAGAAAAAGGATTTGAAGGCGTCACAGAGGCAAAAAGACGGGAGGAGTTTTCACTGCCACTCAAATGTAAATGTCACTTCTTCTGCCAGCTGGCTTCCACATCACTCCATACAGCTGCTGGAGGCTACAGCCATCAAATTGTCAGCTATGAGACAGTTCACTCCTCCTATGTGACAGCATGTTGTTAAAGATGGAAACACAGTCGAACTGGATAAAAACAGATACTCTTCATCCAGATCTCCGTCACCCCTTCGACAACGAGGCCTTCTCTGCACCTCTGCGCTGACATCTCGCACCCCAACATAGCCTAAGTTGCCACAACCTGCCACATGTTAATCCTGGTTTTCCCTGGGCTGAGCTGCACGGCGTTCTGTTTTTTCAAGCACATATTTTTCATGAAACAACAGCCAGAGCACTGATACAATAATGAAATGATAATAAAAATCACAGCTCTCTGAAGAAGCTCCAGCTCTGACCCTCTATTAAGATCCGATCGAGCCCAAAATAGAATTAATGAAAATATTATCAGCCTTGCAGCTAAAAAAAGAGCTCAGCACTCCTGGCGGAGCCTCAGAAGTGCTTCTCAGCGCTCGGAGAGCTCTCAGTGGAAATATTTAGAGGGAAACGGTGTCAAGTGTCCCTAACAAACAAAAGGAAAACAACACAAAAACAAAAGCGCGCAAGAACACAATAAGCGTGAATACGTTTCAGGGTGAAAGCTCCACGTCTGGTCAGATGACCTGCAGGAGGCGGCGTTTTAATGACGAACCTCTCGCCTCGCAGGACGCTCTGCAGCACTGCTCTAAACAAACCACAGGGAAATCTGGTGTGGGCGCTCATGCAAAGAAGCACGGCCAGCCAAAGCGCCAGCAAACACGAGTGCATCGCTTCACGGATAAAAACATTGAGTGATTGAATATTTTTTGATGGAATGTGAGTGATTGCAGGTCGGGGCACGATGCCGTGAGGAGGAGAACCACAGAGCGCTTTTCAATTTCCAACTCCGAAACTCTGATGGGATACGGATTGCAACATACCTCTAAATATGCAAGGTCCCTCACACTGTGCCTCTCAGCAACCTGAGCCAAGCCCACAGAAACAAGCACACTGTACTTTCTCTCCAGTACACACACACACACACACACACACACACACACACACACACACACACACACACACACACACACACACACACACACAACCACACAGAGGATAAAACTTACAACCCTGAACCGAAGAAAGTTGGGACGCTGTGTAAAACATGAATAAAAACAAATGAACTGTGTTTAACGTGAGCAGTTTTACAAAGTGCTCTGAGTTCATGTAGAAACTTCCTTCATCCAGTCATGAGTTCACAAAGTGGTGAACGTCTGAGTCTTTCCAGGATGCCCCTCTCATACCCAATCATGACACTCTCACCTGCTACCAGTGAGCCTGTTTACCTGTGGAACGTTCCAAACAGGTGTTTTTGGAGCGTTCCACATCTTTCCCAGTCTGTGAAACGTGTTGCTGCATCAGATTCACAATAAGCAGATATTTATAAAAAGCAGTGATAAACATTAAATATATAGTCTTTGTGCTGTTTTCAGTTGAGTTTATGTCAAGGCGGATTAGCAAACGATCACATGCTGTTTTTTTAAGCTTCACGCGACGTGCCAGCTTTCTTGGAATCGGGGCTTTAAGCTGAAGTTTAAGAGCAGCGGTTTGATTCCTGTGAGCCAATAGCTGTGCGGAACATGTACACATGTTGCACAACTAAACGCACACACAGCCCAAAACAAACACAGAGCAGAGAGTCTACAAAACAAGCCAAAAGGATGACATGAAAAGGACTTACAGCGCTGACCGGATGACGCAGTGGGACTGTAAAATATGCATGGCAGAGCAGTGCTTCTAGCTGAAGTTGCAGATGTACCTGACTTGCTGCTGCACAGCCCTCATGCGTGGACTTAGTCTATCTGTGTTTCTCACTCTCCTACACCCTGATGTCTCTAGCAGTTGTGCTATCTTTAGCCTGCTGACCCACTCAAATATATTCTCTCCCTCCCTCCCTCTTCTCCAATCTGTGAGACTTTCTTGCTTTGCTGGTAGTACCACCCAGTCTACCCTGATTGGAGGGCAGCCAGCGTCTCCACCTGTGACTTCGACAGCGACTGTGGGGCGCGTCAAACAGGTAATTGCCGGCTGTCAGGTGACTGAGAAGTATTGACAATCTGAGGACAGCGCAGCTTTCATAAAAGCTAAAGCAGCACGCATGACTGCAAAAGATAGCAAAGAGCAAAACAAACCAGCCCCAGTCACAAGAACAGCGTGTCCTCACAGATAATTCCCCTTAAGTTGGCACACTTAAAGGATAAGGTCGGAGTTATTCTTTGGTCTTTCTTGTTGTCAGCAAATCCCGTGTAAAGGTCAAAACCAACACACGTTAGTCCGGCCTGTTTTAATTCAGTGAGACGACGCGGAGCAAGTGAGACAACGTGATATATCAGATGATTTGACAAGGTTGGCACGAAGAGGCAAAACACGCATTAGTACATGCAAACGGCAAAAAGCAGTCAGGATTAGATTTGACCTGGAAGTGGCGAAGGTACAGTAGCTGCTACGATGTGAGGCGAGTATTAATGAGGACGCAGGTCGCAAGTGTGTGTGCAAATGTAGAGAAGCAGCAGGGGGGAAGTGTTTAAAACAGACTTGAGAAAGAAGGTGGAGGAGAGAAAATAAAGAAAAAACACACAAATGTTTTAACTGCATTTAAAAAAAAAAAGGTGGAGGTGCTTTTTTAACCATGTGCCATTTTACAATATCTTCTCTGCTTCATCTCTGAACACTTTTATCTTTCAGACCCGTCAGCTCGACTCTGATTGGTTCCTGCTCAACAACTAAATAACAAAAAACACACACACACTAACGTACAGTTGTTAAAAAAGTCTCAATTAATTCCCACAACAGCTGCAGTTTTCAGCAAATGTCACTCAGCAACAGGAGCAAACCTGCTGGGGACTATTTCCAGCGGCGGATTAATCTGCATTTGTTGCTGTTGTGTGTGTTAGGCAGCGGGACAGTGCACGTGGTACTGCGCCCAAAACTACAGTGAGTGTGTTCATGGTAATGAAGGAACATGTCAGCCAGCGCAACAGTGCGGCTCATTGACGTGTTTTAACAGTTTTTAGACGACAATGGAGCTCTGTGGCACAGAGGAAGACCATGTATCAGACACACACACACACACACACACACACACACACACACACACACACACACACACACACACACACACACACGTCAGTTCGATTCATCGTTGGTTTTGGCCTGCTTACAGGGTTTGAAACATTCTTCACAGCATGGGAACCATAAAGATAAGTGAGCTGAAATTACCAATGCGAAACACTCGAGGTCAGAAAAAACATGTCTTCTGTTCTTTCAGCCAGTCGTGGACGACTGAGGAGCACCTGCTTTGAAGCGCATGCTCCTTAAACAGACAGGACAACACAAAGACTCTCACAATAGTCCAGAGAATTATATCCATAACGCCGTCTGAATGAGCCTCCCTGTCCGATGCTTAATGGGCCACAGTAGCCTATTGTTCAGCGTGCTTGCTATAGGCCTACAGCTGTGTCTGTCCTGTCCTATACATCCAGTGCTAATGGACACTTTGTTCCCTCATGTGTCCCGCCACCGTCTAAATTACAGGCTGAGTGAGAGGGGGTTATAGCATGCCACCGAGTGAAAGCAAGACAACTCCCTCTGCTCAAACACACCAGTGTACAGCAACCCACACATAACTAATAATAAACACGGAGCTCGATCCTCAAACGTATGCAGCTCGTTACGTCCGGTAGCGCGGAGCTCAAAAAAAGACTTTATAGACTAAATTACTACATTTAGCCTGTATTTAGCTCCTCAACTGCGTGCATTTAGCATCCTTACGTTCTATTCTATACTTTTCTAAAATAATCCAACGATAATCAAACCATGCGCACGCCCTCGGTGAATATTTCATTAAAAACAAATCCCTAAAACTGAACAACCACTGAATTATTTACAAGGGAAAAAACAACACAATAACGGCATTAATTTTTAAAAAGACCTCACATTCATGTGCAGAAACACACATTAAAAAAATATTTGTCGTTTTGACAATGCAAACGACGTGAATTATTCAGAAAGGGGCGAGAGAGTTTGGAGAGCTGATTCTAGAGAGTTGATGCTGAATGAAAATGAAGGCAGGTCCGCCCAGCTTCGCTCTTTCTCTCTTTAAATGTTCTCACAGCAGCTGAGATTCCTGCAGGAGAACAGAGAAATCACTCTGATTAGCAGAGGTGAGCGCTGGCTGATCACCGACTGGCAGCCACACACACAAACGCTGTCAGTAAATGTGGAAATGGCCTCTTCTCTCTCACATTAGTGCAAACTGTGAGTTGAATCCTGGGTGTGGCACGTTCGCTGAGGTCGCAGAGATCTGACGCAGGTGAACATCAAGCTGTGTGAAGATCATCAGAATTTACCTTCCAGCTGGTACCTGCATTTAAACCTGCAGGCATTTATGTCGCTGTGTTCAAACCAGCAGGTTTAAGTACGCACCAGCGCATTAAGGCGGCGCGATCCATCGAATTTTGATTTCCGATTTTGGCTTCAAAGGCTTCTGAAAACAGGATACCGCAGATAAAACGATTCATGTGCTGTTTCCTGTTTCACAGTGATGCTCTCGTTCTGTCTCGTGTTATAAATCCAACTGGCTCGTTCAGTCCAGCCGACCGCCGCCTGGATGTATCTGGTGGTGCTATTACAGTAACGGTCTTTTCTAACATTTTATATACCAAATAAACCCAACATTATAATACATATTCTAGACTCTATAAGTTAATATTATAAATGATATTATTATTTTAAGACTTTTGGTTTTCCAGATGAAGTTTTTGTCGATGAACAATCGTGTTAAATAATCATGATGTAAATATAATAAATATAACATATAAAACCATATAACCACACAATACTCATAGTGATTATGATTATTGTTGGACTCCAGCAGCCTTATAGCACATACTGTACAGACACACCCATACGCTGCATCGAGAACATATGAAGCAATTACCTTCATTAACTGGCAGACATACCGGTATGCACAGTAACTCCCTTTCTATTCAACCTGATGGCATTCACTGAGTTTCAGAGCTTGGTATCTAAATCCCCAACAGACAAAGCACCAGTAATGTAATGAGTCATAAAATCCATAGCAAGAGTCCAATTAACGATGTCTTTAAGGCGGGCATGACGGGACATCCTGTCCTCATGTCCAGAGGACGAAAAGCTGAATCTTGTTTACTACAGACGTACTGCAGTGTGGCATGGCGGGGCGGGGATCTGATCACCACAGACGAGAGCGGAGGTCGACGTTACACAGAGGGTAAAGAGAGCAAGGAATAAGACATTATAGATAAATACATGGCTTGAAAAAGACCCATAATATCTCCCTTTGTGCCTGGATGCTAATGCTTTTTATAGTTCTGTCCCTATCTTTCCTACTTATGCATGTGGTAGGTTGAGCCTCCTCTCTCTGGAGTTATTATGACCCATCTCATGCAATTTACAGCTCATACCTGTGGTGAATCTGAAATTCTGATTAGCGCTGATCGCCCGTCTAGAAGGTTAAGAGATGGAAATGGGAGCGGAGAAATAACATTATGTACAAATGCAGCAAGTAATTAAGTCATTCAAATCACTCCATGTCATCGGGTTTATCTTTACAGCACCAACAGGACTGCCGCCCCGAGCAGAGCGCAGCACTGTGATCTGATCAAAGATTCCTGGCTGCAGCGAGCCACGCGCTGCACTATGGCGCAAGCCTTTGCCACGGTTCATGCAACACGGTGCAAGCAGCCTTGCATCAGCTGCAGTGACATGTTAGTGCAAGTGACGCAAACTGCAACCACACATCTGAGTTTGAAGTGAACTCCTACAACGATCCACGCATCTTAATGAGCCACAGAACACGAAGCAAGTTCACACAAAATGGCAGCAAACTTTGTGGTTTTAGGGAAAACAGATTTTCCTAAATGAAAATCAGAATGTAAAGGAAAGCATTATCTTAATATTTCAAAGAATCTGTCACGTTTATGTAGAAGCTGGAACAGCGTTGAGGCTACATCAAACAATCTTCAGTCCACAGGTACAGGTGCTCTATTCTCTGCCTGCATGCTGGTAACCATAGCATCTCTTCAAAGAGCCCGACCAGTTGAAAACAGCAGCCTGTCAACATGCTGAAGGGAGGGGCAGAAATTTAATGGAATCCACCGTCGTGTCGAACACAGAGCCAATGTCTGACTTGCAACCCGTCCAGTCTGAAGCCTCCAGAGCTTCATTCCTCGTGCTTTTAATTATCCGGGAGGTGCCGAGCGCTGCAGCCAGCACCTGGTGCAGGTGTTGCAACATACGCACAACATTTACATCCAAACATGTCAAGTGAAACAGGAAGGCCAGCGCACGGGCTCCTGCATCCATGACCACACCAACTGTCCCCGTCCCCCGGCAGCAGAGCTGTTAATCTCCTGACAGGTGTCCGTGTTAGCTGAGGAATCCATCCAGGCTCCGCTGGATTGACTTTCTTAGCGCCAGCTTGTAATACGGCACATGGAGACACAGAGAGGGGAATCTGATGCCGCACTCTGCACAGCCAGCGAGTCCCTCCACATGGTCACAGTAACACACTCACGCTGCACCTCCTGTCTGCTTCTTCCTCGTCCAAAAGTAGTAAATACAAAACAAAAACAATCTCACTTCATGTTTTAATTATTTCAGAGGCAAACAGGTCACTTGTCACAGCGGTGTGGGTCGGCTTCTGGTGAAAGGCTGCTTGGACTGTTTACTTCCTCAACAACCTCTTCAGACGCTCAATAAAGATTAAACAAAGTGAAAACACAGTGTGAGTAAACAGAAGCTGCTGTGATCTTCATACACAAACACGCTAACAGAAATAATGTCGCCTAAAATGATCACAGACGGCTGGAATACATTCACGTTCAGTTCACATAACCACCATCGATGAGCTGCTTGCTGGCGTGCGTATTATACATACATCTTAATAATGTCTAAGTAGGAAGTTGTTGCAGATGAATCACAATCTTAAAAAACTAACTGCCAGAATGAGGCAATATGCTACAAGCAAGCATGCTAACAAACAACTAGTTAATGTGAATGTGTGCACCTTTATATGAAGTGTGACTGTTCATGCATGAGCTGAACTCAAAGCCAGAGCAGGCTGATCTTGACTGATGACCCCCCCCCCCTTTACCGGAGGCCTCTTCCACACAGAGGGCCCCTTCCTCTCGCAACAGCACTATGAGAGAGGCTCCATTCTACTAATATTATGTTTTCATTAATGACAGCGGGCTTAAACAGTGCTGTGTTTGTTTGTGTTTGGCCGGTCTGACTGGCTGTGCTCCTCAAGAAATGCGGGGGGGGGGGGGACAAGCGTCGGGGTCAGATGTAGCTATAGGGCTAGTTCTCTGAAAACAACTCAGAAGAGAGGAAGAGAGTGGGGGGGGGGGGCTACGTTGTTTAGCTTGTCTGGAAAAAATGGCCCAGAGACGTAAAAACAGAGAGCACCATGAGAGATTTAGACGATAAAAGAGACTGAAAAACAAAGATTCCCTGTGGGATGTCCTCAGAAAACCTCCTCCGTACCTAACGACATTACATGATAACTGCAAGCCAACTGTGCCTCATTTCAGGGATATATTCACCTCAGTGAAGGACGAGTCCACGGATGGCTTTTCAATAAGAGGGAGAGAGGAATTTGATTCTGATTTTGATCTGGTCTGCTATGAAAAGAGGAAGAAAACGGCGTCCCACTCACCGTTTCTCTTCTCCCTCTGATGGGTTAGGGTCCTGCTCCTTGGGAACGTGTTCCATTCACCTTAATTCCATCCAGCAGCCAATCATGAGAGACTGAGGCAAGCCCCACCCTCGGATGCACACTTGTCATTCGCCAGTCGGGAGGGGTCAGTCAGTGGAACATGACAGGGTCCCGTCCCTGGGGTTTTGGGAGGAAGGCGGGGGGGACTGGGGGGGGGGGTCTCCAGATGGAGTCGACCCCCTGTGAGGTTGGTGCGGCGCGGCTCGGTGTCAAACTGCAAGGCGTGGACGAGGTCGTAGGTCCTGTTGGGGTAAGTCTGCAGGCACTGGGGCCGGGGCTGGAGGTGGATGTCAGTCTCAGGGGTGCGGAGGGTGGAGAGGGATCCAGCCTGGAAGAGAATAAAGGAAACAGTCAGATTACACCGCCTCTAGAGCTGAGACCATTCCATTACCGGCAGAAAATCAACTGGCAGCTACCTGACAGTTTAATTATGTCGTTTCTTTCAGAAAAACGGCCAAAAATTCACTGGTTCCAACTTCTCAAATGTGGATATTTGCTGGTTTTCTCAGTCCTTTATGAGAGTAAACTGAATATGTTGGGACGAGACACTGGGAGGCTGTAATGAGCATTTTTCACTGTGTAATTGAGAAAATAATCAGCGCATTAATGACAATAATCATGACTTGCAGCCTGAACCGCCTCTCTCATCACACAGCAATGCTGCTGCTTCCCTTCACTCGCCACAAATCTGTTTCATCACGCATTTATAAAGGTCTCGTCAACAAAAATGAAAGCAAAATGCACCCTAATGATGTCCAACGTCCAGCATCCTGAAGACCCTCTGCACATTGCACCACCTCGCGCTGCATTCATCCGAGCACACCTGTCGAGGTTCATCTTTCTTAGCGAGTCAAAGTTTCACACGCTGAGTGTTCAGTTAGATTAAGACATTTCTGCTTCAGCATCACACACTCTCATGCTTTTGTCCCTGTGATACAAAGTCTGGCAGCTACCTGTCTGGTGATCTGACAGGTAGCTCCAGATCTGAGACCCAAACCCGACCCGACCCCCGAGTTGTTGCTTTATTTCATCCTTTGCTGAGCATTAGCTCGACAGGCTAATTCAAGGAAGGTTCCACTGGACATTGTTTATCTACTCACAACACATGACATGCATGGATGCAGACAACTGGCGCAGTAAAGGACAGAAAGAGACATTCCTCACACACCAAGTTAAGACTGGATACAATGGCCTGGAAACTCTGTCACCCTAAACTGTGCTGCTACAACCGGATAGTTCCTGGAAAACTGTTTACGGAATGTCACCTCTTATGCAAGGTTAAGCAGCATTACGACGAGCAGCTGAATCTGCATGAAAGGCTGTATGTTTGTGTGTGTGTGTGTGTGTGTGTGTGTGTGAGTGTGTGTGAGGACTCGGAGGGTCTTGATCCATTAGCCCCTGCCTCCCTCCTCTGTTGTCCAAGGAAGGCTTTATTCCTCCCTCCGCTAATCCCTGGCTCAATGGCTTTCTAATCCGGAACAGTGGGATAGGGCATGAGAATGTCTTTAGACATGACTGATATTATTATTGCTTTTACTGCTAATAGAGAGATTACAGACCACATTCAAAACAACCTTTCTCTGCAGGCAAATGAGTGTTTCATCACCTACACACACGCTGCAGCAGGAGGAGTCGCATTTCTGCAGAAGGCGACTAATCCCACCCAAAAACCCTCTGAGTGATGCTGATGGCATCTCAGAAAATAATAATCATCTCAACAAAACAGCCTATTCTGAGGTGTTTACACTTCAAAAACAACAGCTTTGATAGCTGTTTAGGCAATTTCTTAAGCAAACATGACAAACTTTAGCTGGTCAACGTGAGGATTTGCTGGTTTTCTATGTTTTCTGTCATTACACAATGAGTCTCTTTGGAGTCTAAAGCAAGCTAATTAACTCTGAGGCATCCTAATGAGAATTTCTTTTGATACTCCATATTTTTTCATTTGATCATTTCTAGCAGATTAATGTATAAATAAAATAAATAAAATAAATAAATAAAATAAACTGGTTGCAACCCTACAATTAAACTCTATTCACTGACAGAACATTTTTGATTCATGAAAGAAACGTGTTTGAGAGCTTGAAAGGTAATTGAAAAGAATTCATTGGCTCAGAGGAGTGGAGACCTTAATGCACTGACACCTGCTTAAAGTGTCGAATTTATGACTAAATTCACTTGTGCTGCAACCTTCATAGTGTTGAAAAGCTTTGTATAAGCTTAGAAAACATTTGCATTTATGCCTCATCAATAGGTTGAGATGAGAAGTGTAACCAAGGGACAGCGAGGACGTTGAGGGGGTGAACAACCAACATCAGCCAACGACCACCTCAGACATCATGAACAGCCATCTCTGAGATCTTATAGCCATTTATTATGTGTCCATTGACGGGAGCTTATTCAAGCATGCACTTGAACACCCTCACACATATAATGTGCACACACACAAGCGGCTGCCGCTGAACGTGGAGCAGTAATGATATCAACCCAGAGGCATACCCTGAATGGAGTGCGCTTTATGAACGACCTTCTCTCTATCATATCGACTGATGCTACGAGTGGCACTAGCTTCAGTGCTGCTGTTTGTGTTTGGAACACAAACACTTGGTTGTTTATCACACTGGGGCAGAGAGGACGGGTGAGAAAAGCGGGCCCATTGTTTGTTTAGCAACTGAAATTAGCTCCAAGTATTAGCAAATAAGTGAACACGTGTCCCACCTCATTTGAAGAAACCGAGAACTATTAGCGAGAAAAGCATCTTTTACGACCCGGAGGCTCACCTCTTCCTCTTCATTATCTCCTGTGAAGCAGAAACGGCTGGGCTGCGCGGTCACAACGGGCTGAGGTAGGCCTACATTTCTCTTCCTCACTTTTTGTGTGAGGAAACATAAACGGTGACGATGCCGCAGCTGCTGTGCATATTTTTCCTTTTTTAAAAGAGGCTAAAACAGTTTATGGACATATTTGTGGAAACAGCATCCAAGCTTCAAGCCTCTGTGCGGGTTGTTTCCCGTGGGAGCAGTTTACTGACCTCCAAGGGCTGGCGTTGGTGGGAGACGTGCCTTCGGTTGCTGTAATGTGCTACTGACTGGACCGTGTCGTAGTCCTGCACAGCCTGAACGCTGAGATCAGGTGTTTCTGAACAGCTTCACATAATGCTGGCTGTGTTCAGTCTCTAGGAGGACCAGACTGTAAAGTTTGTACTCCACTCATAAAGTGGAAGCTAGCAAGCTAGGCTAACTAGCTTCCTGTTTTCCGAGTGGAGGCTAGTTAGCCTAGCATGCGAACATCAGCGTTGACTCCCACCTGCTGGGTCATCAGCAGCTTCTCTAGCTCGCGTTTGCAGCCTCTCTTCAAAGTTGTGGAGATGAAAAATAACCAGGATGTCAAATCTCATAACACACTCATGAAACATGTAGCACTGCGTCACGTTACTTCCAGAAAAAGAACAAAGCGGTCTGATAAATCTTCGTAGAAAAGATCGCTCTTTTCTGAACTACTGTGTCCTTGTATGTACTCATTTGCCTGTGCTCCCGCCCAGGATGTTATGTCCCTATAAATATCCTCTATATCCAAGGTCAGGGCATGAAAACACAGTGGTCTGGGGCATCTGAGTACATAGCATACTTGAGCTGAGGGAAGGCGGTGAGAAAGAGAGGAGATGAAGAGAAAGGAAGACGCACAGAAAGAAAGTGAGATTGAGATAATATGTAGAGTACTTTGTGGAGCGGGACACTGAGGTAAAGCCGATGAAAGGTACAAGAAAGACTTGATTTAGGTCCCTGTTGGAATGGAGACAAAATAAACTCACTTATCAGAGCTCGAAGACAAATAACAGGAAGAGAACAGGGAGTGTCAAAAGGCAGATTTAGGGCGTTGAGCCTGTTTTGAGCTCCAATGTGCATATATAGATAAATGTCTGAGATTGTGGACGTACAGTATCAGCTTCAGATTTATTACAGAGCCATTTATGGTCTGTGCACATCAGCGGGCAATAAAATGTGAATATGCAGCTCATGCTGAGATCCTATCAGGAAATCATGCATAATAACATGTGATTCCTTCATTTTAAATAGGTGATGAACTGCTTTAATGGAATATGCTCTTGGGTAACCTTCCAATGGAGGCGTTTGTCTGGTAGAGGAAGGCAGAGGAGCAGACAGGAAACGTGGGACAGAGAGGGATGACATGCAACAAAGATCCCCGGCTGGATTCAATCGAGCCTTTTCACGGTTTGACTCGTCAAAGCAGAAAAGCACAGGTGGAAACGCTAATGACGCCTGCATTCCATTCAGGTGAGCCCGTACCAGGGCTCCCACATCGTGCCTGCTCACTCGCTAACACGGCTTACTGGGACACTTAATGGAACGGAGCCATCATTACTGTTAAGATTCACACTTGTGCTTTTCCTGCTCTGACGAGTGAAAATGCGTGCGGCTGCAAAAGGGTCTCTGCGAGGACATCCGTGCTGTTACACAGCATGAGCCTGTGTTTCAAACATTAGTCCACTTTACGCTTTAAAGGTGGCCCTGAGAGCTTTCAGTTTCCTCATTTGCTACAGGGACGGCAACAGCACCACGCTGAATTTAGCCATATTTTAATAGAACGAGGATAATGTGACTGGAAAGGCTGTAAGCACCAATGACCAAAGCCAAGGAATCACTCCCACAAATAAGCAGCATAGTATGCTGTGCATTTGCATATAGACAGTTTCAGTTCTTATCAACTTGAACACACAAATAACAGAGTACAGACACAGAGGGGCATAGGCTTTGCTGCAAATGGGCTGTAAGGTTCATCATTTCTGACGTGCAAGACAACATCTGAAAAGCTGCGGCGGCACACTCAAGAACATGCTCAGAGCAGGAATCAAATTAGTGGTTTGCAATCAAATGTTGACTTGAAAAGTACGACATTTTCTGTGAAAATGCATTCCAACATGTGAGTTCTCAGAGTCTTTACAATAATGTCTCCACACACACACGCACCTTGAATCTCTCACCATCCAAGACAGCTTCCAAATTTTAATTGGGCCTGCAAAAACTGGCATTTTCCCTCGAGCAGGGTTCACCTTTAATTGCACGCTCTGAAATACAGCCTTTAAAATGCATCAAAAGAATAACTAGTGAATGCATGTTGATGCCTGGAGAAGCTCAGAATTAATTAAACATGACCTGCTTTCTTTCTCCTCTGTTCCAGGCCAGAGAGATCGATGTCCCTCTGTTCTTCAGAAAGTGAGGACAAAAAAGAGCTGGGTGAATTCTTTAGTATAAAGCAGGCCACTGTGAAATGTAGCTCAGCAATGGGAAGAAATGATTAAGTCCAAGGATGTCTGGATTGTGCTGTGATAGGGAGAAATCACTTGAAAGTATCATCAAAGCAAAGGAGCACTGAAACAATATTTAGGAACGCAGCTCATGATAGTGAGCTCAGTATTTAGGAGCTCATGAGGGAAGAGACGCTTTGATAGCTGGTGAGCTGTAATACTGACACCATTAGCAGACAGAGCACGGGGAGTGAAGAGCACCTATGAAGGGCAGGTTTTGGGATTTGTTGCCTTGGACGTGTGCTGCATAACCAATCCAAAGTTTGGAAAGACTGTTTGAAAACCAACCTGCAAGAATGACTCCCCCCTTCAAACAGTTCAAGAATCAAATCCAGTTCTGGGCTTAGGAATGTGGGCCAAGTGTGAGTGAGTCACTGCTCCTATACACACAAGAAGGCATCAACATCCCAGTCGAATAACAACTGGGAAACTTTCTAAAGCAGAGCTGCCAAACCAAGCCAGCGCAGATGCCACCCGACAGCCCAAGTCTGTTAATTAGTTTAGTCTGTAATTAAACCCAGATCCACTTGCTATAGTGTTATAGCGTCAATGCAGGGGATTTCTTATCCTTCACGACCAACAGCACAGTTATACAACCATCACAAGACGGAAACCTTTCCCATCTCGAGCCTCCAGTCCATATGGTGTGAAGAGGAGTTGCTCTCAGTGAGTCTTAACGGGATAAAAAAAAAAATTAGTGGTTTAAGAAATTTCCATAACAACTGCTATAGCATGAGCCCACCCACAAGTGGGCTCGAATCAAACATGATTCATGATCCAGTTCACCAAGACAGATGGAAATGGTACAGTTAATGAGACGAAGCGACGCGTTAGCCAGAGCTGACGACACTTTAGTCACGGAAACGTCTGAAAAACAAGATGCACAAAACTTACTTGAGACTTGACTTTATTTGCTAATTGCTGAAAGAACGAGAAGAACGCTCAGCTGATTCTTCACTTTGGCTCTTTCAGTTCATTTAGGAATCTCAGTCGCAGCCTAACGAGAAACTGCATTTTGATTCACTTTCGGCTCACTGACCAATTATTTCAATCATCAACTTTAAGGAGGGCAGTCAAGTCCACGAGATGCCTCTTAAGGCTGCAACATGCTTCTTGCAGCTGCTGGCGTGTTCCGGCACGCAGCAGATCACATGTCAGCTCAGACGTGTTAATTTCTTTTACACTGAACCACACTTTTGTGCTCTTTTCATTTAAAATACACAGAGAGTTAATTACAAAACCCACACAAGAATTCGAAAGAGGAAAGAATATTTCTTTCCCCATGAAAGGTATAATGTAACTGCTGCGTTAGTGCATTAGAAGAAAGTGCACGCATGCCCGGCTGCAGCGAGCAAAGTTCAGCCCCTAAGCTTCTCAGGAGAACCCTTGTTAGAATTCACACCATGACAGCAGACGTGGGGTCAGCGCTCCTGACTCCCAAGGGTGGCCTGAGCAATTAGTGGTTAAGTAATGGAACAGGGCCAGGCCGAGTTGTTGATGTGGTGCACGCAGTCTGATCATGGAAGAAATGGAGTTGGAAGGGGGGAGGCGGGTGTTAGTACCCTCGGGTCGCAAGTAGTCAAAGGCAAAGAGATTGTGTTTCATGCTACACGCTCGCTCCCTCGCCAGGCTAATTACTGTCAGGGGATTATTAATAGGTGGTAATAGGTCATGGCAAAGTGGCTAAACGCTATCTATATGGCCACTTCTCCTAATGTGACCTTGTGGCTTTGAGTGTGCACATACACAAAAAAATAATGTTCAGCTTACACGTGTATACACAAGCGGTGATACCGGCCTTCACGTTCGTCGGGTGCTGGAGAAAATGACAAACTACTTCGTACCTGAAAACATCCATTTATTTATCATGAAGGGAGCAGCAACACCTGACTCAGCAGCGAGCTACGTCTGCTGCAGGAAGCTGCTCAGGAAAGAAGCTCAGACATGGATCTCTGGTTTCAAACGGTTTGAACTTTGACCTACTTCGACACTGAGCCTTTGAGCTTCGATCAGCAACGCTCAGCTCGCCTCAAATGTAGATGTCAAACAAGCAAACAACGGTTCCTTCAAATTCTGACACATTCTTCGGCTTGCATGTAACAGCAGGGTGTTTGTTACAACAACACATTTTTTCAAACAGCCCTCATTTCTCTGTGTGTGTCTATAAGCCTTCATATAGCACACACACTAAATCCCTCAGTGTTGCAGAGCTGAAAATGGGAACATAGTGTCCTACCCGGACTCCGCTGGTAACACTGTGTTTCTTATTCTGTTTGCATGCTCGGCATGTGTGTTTGGGTGTGTGTATATAGATATGTCTGCGCCAGCCAAGGACAAATAGCAGATAGAAGGTAGACGATGATTTTGTTGCCATTGCTGTTTCTCTTATTCCTTCAGCCTTATCCGTCCCTTTCATCAATTTTCTTTCTCACTCTCGTTTCTCTTTCTTTAACCCTGTTTCTGATCTTTTGGACATATTTTACGTCACCACTTCTCCAGCTGTCTCCACCTCACGCTTTGGCTCTTGTAAACTCTCTGCTTGCCACTTTCAAAACTAATAATGATAACAATGATAAGGCTTGTAAAACAAAACCCCTGAGAAAGCTGAAGAGGGATCACTTGCTTTTTCACCCTGATTAACATCAAGCAAAAATTACTCATGCTACATTAACATTGCAACTATGGATGGGACAGTTTTGTTTTATTTATTTGCACAGTGAATGAGCTTATGGGCCCTAGAAAATCAATCGAATGAGTACACAAATAGACAAAACAACTCTATGAAGACACAAAGTGATCACAAAGAGATTCTAAACAACCACAAAGACACACAAAACAACTACAAAAAGATTCTAAACAACCACAAAGACACACAAAACAACTACAAAAAGATGCAAAATGACCACAAAGAGACGCAAAACAACTATAAAAAGATGCAAAATAACCACAAATACACATAAAACAATAACATAAAAACTGCAAAATGACCATAAAGAGATACCAAACAACCATAAAGGGACACAAAACAAACACAGAGACACAAAACAACTATCAAAGAATGAAAAAAGGCTACAAAGATAGAAAAAAATGACCACAGAGGGACGGAAAGCAACTACAAAGACACAGAAATGGCCACACAGAGACACAGAATCACAGAGACACAAAACCACCACTCTTTCAGTGTGGGCGTCCTGTCTGCGGGAGGAGGGGTCTTTTAGACCTCTGTGCCCAGGGGCCCATTTTCTCATAATCCATCCATGATTGCAGCAAAGCCCAAAGATGTAGAAACAGGACAGCGAGTACAGTCTGAGGAAAGCTGACGGATACGTACAGATGAGCTGCTCCACTTACAAACAGCAGACTGAACTCTTTCAAAAGCCTCTGTTTGTCCAGAAGAGGCCGTCTGAATGACACTCACACCCAGTATTTAGCCAGAGACAGCACGGTTTTCTGACACCGAGCAGGGCCACACAGCTCGGGGTTAGCCGCGTTGCTCGTCACCAGTAGTCGTCTAAGAGGAAAGCCAATGGCACATCTCGGCGGAGCTGACTGGCGCCTGGCACTGATGAAGAGTCAAAGACATAAATCTGCAAATGACATCTGCATACTTGAAGGGCCCTGCAACTAATGATGCTGCCAGCTTCTCCATCTTCCCTCCCAGCATTACAAAGTCGCTCATTCTGAACGTTTTCTTTTCCCATTACAACAAACTAAATGTAAATGTTAACGAGTAGCGTCATGACAGGCTGATATAAACACAACAGATGTTGTGCGCACCCCATTTTTTCATTTGTGCATTCTTTAATGTCGCGTATAAACAATACAAAGGTTCTAACTAATGATTATATTCATTGTCAGTTAATGTGTCAATTATTTTCTTTCAGTTATTAGATTTAATTTAGCCTTTAAAATGTCTGACACCAGTGAAAAATGGCCATCAGTTCCCAGAGCCCACGGCGACATCTTCAAATTGCTTGTTTTGTTCAACCAGCTGTCCAAGATGGAAATATATTTAGCTTACAACCACTGAAAAGTGGAAACATTTACATTCGTTTGCCATTTTGTGCTTTACGAACATCTGAAACCATTAATCAGTTGACAAAATTGCTGCCTATTAGTTTTCCGTTTGTCAATTTAACAATTATTCAACAAACTGTTTTGATACCATTTGTCCGAGCGGAGAGCCGCACACTCAATGCTCTGTTATCATGACTGTTTACAGGAATATTTCTGTATTGAAATGCAGAGCTGAACGCATCTGAGCCCAGCACAGTCTAACACAGATTCATCAGATGGCTGCGATCTGCAGTCTGCTGCTTGACAGCTATCATTTCTGGATTTTAAAAACCTTTTAAAGACGATAGCTGAATGCAATTTTCACATGCATTAAAGGCGACAGAGGAAAATAAAAGCATGCCGGATTTATTCACAAAGGCCCAGAGAAAGTGGGCTGAAGGCAGTGGAGTAATACCCCAGAACATTCTGTGACCGGTTTGTGTAATTCCTGAGACTAAACACAAGTTGGTACATTTGTCAGGAGGGGTTAAATGAGGCAATGTATACTTTCAGACCTCTGCACACGGAAAAAGATAACAAACCCTCATGTGCCTGCTTATGGCCGATGTGAGCCAAGGACAAAGATTAAAGTCCATCTATAGATAATGTTAACATATTAACTTTTAATCTACTAAGGCAGCGAGCAAAAAGGGGAAAAAAGAAAAACAATCTGCTCTTTCTCTTTCTACCTCTCTCATCCCTCGTCTTCCCACCCTCCTTTGGCAAGGACGAGCTAAGGTGCTGCCAAGAATGTGACTGCATTTGGAAAACAAATCCAGCTCACTTCTCTTTTTTTCACTTCTTCTCTTTTCCCCCACTGGCAGTTTTGCTGGTTTTTTCTTCTTCTTCTTAAGGTCGGCCAGTGAACGCCGCAGAGCTCGATACCTTCAGAGTTTTTTTTTAGACCCGTCCGACTACCTGCGGGTCGCCGCCTCTCTTCAGCTCCCCGTGGATTTTTCAGCCTCCGCTAACCCTGAACTCTTCTCAGCAAACTCCAGCGAACACACAGTCAGATGGCTCTCCCGCCTTACGTTTCCTCGTCAGCCCACCTTAAGAAAAACTGCACTCTGCGTGAAACTGTTAGAGGCTGTGTGTGTGTATGTGTGTGTGTTTGTGTGTGTGTGTGTGTGTGTGTGTGTGTGTGCTTTCCCGATTGTTTTCCTGGAGATGTCCACTTCCCCACACTTGTTCATTTCCTCACAGCTAATGGAAGTGTCTAATTGTAAGAAGATACCAAAGGAAAGAAAAGGGAATCCATTGTTATTATGACTTCTGATTGTTTCGGAGGATAAAAAGTCACAGGGTCCTCCTAAGGAGGGCTTTCTACAGTCTACAACATTTATTACATCAACCTCTTTAACAACGCGAGCTGTTTAAAAACGAAAAACAAGTCACACCTAACGGTAACACACGCAGGATCCACGTAAGAACGAGCTGCTTTAAGCAGAAGATTTAAGCGGTTTAAAGGTCACACAGTCTGTCAACCTGAAAAGATGCCCGAGCACACGCATGCAAGTTATGCTGCCGCGGAGATTGAATCCCCGTGTGGGCGCAAATGTTTGGAGGCGGCAGCGGCCATGCCACATTTCATTCTGAGAAAGAGGGAAAGGTGCGAGTGTGTGTCAGCCTGTGCAGCTGGTATAATTAGATGGGCTGGCAGAGCAGGGGATTCCACTTTCAGTGTGTGTGTGTATGTGTGTGTGTGTGTGTGTTTGTATTACATTGTGAATATGTGTGTGAGTGTATACTTGCATGTGTATCCAACATTAGGGAGATTGAGCTGGCTATGCTAACATAGCAGGTAAGAGGAAATGTGTGTGTGTGTGTGTGTGGGCCCTGAGCCTATCCTGCAGCATCACTGTGTGTGTGTTTGCTTGCATACACACACACCTGCACACACGCGCACACACTGCATGGGTAACTTTGTCCAACTGTGCCAGCAATCTGGGCAATCACTGTGCTCTGCCCTCCTCCCTCCTCCCTCCCTACGTCTCCCTGCTGCACCCATACAGGTGCCGTTACCATGCCAACAGCCCGGGGAGAGGTCTCCTTCTCCCAGATTAGGGATGGAGCGACAGGGAAACCCCCGAGACAGGAACCATCGCCGTGTTTCCGCCTGAGCGAGGAAAAAGGTGTAATTGTCGGTTGTCTCGCGACCAACCGTTTGTTTGTGTTCGAGAAAAACCCACAAAAAACAACTCTGGTGTTTGAAATGATGTCGCTCGGTGAAAAAAAAGACAATTAGCAGTTAACAGAAACCTTACGACTTGGAGAAACGAGATTTTCATTAATGGACTTCCTGAGAAACAACCCAGGTTTCGTTCACTATTTTTCACTTTTATTTTAAAACATTGCTGCTTCCATCTGACTTTTTCCTGTTTCACATTTTCCTAACGTGTAAACTATTTTCTTCTGTTTTGTTTATCTTACACTTTGCACAAAAAAAACAACTAAATAAACACATCAACGCCCTCGCCTTTATGATGTGTTGACACACATAAGCATTGATTGAATTAAAAGAACATCCAGAATCGGATTCACAGATTCACATCTCCCAAAGCGGTTGTGAAACAGCAGCAATTGTTTGCATGTGTGTGCACGTGCATGTAGTGTTGCTGGCAGACAGCGTCGTGTGTGCGTGTGTGTTTCAGTGTGTGTGTTTCAGTGTGTGTCGTGCACTCAGTTTCTTGGAGTTTACTAACAGGGCTGGGATCCAGGCACCAGCCTCAGCTCAAATAAAACATGCCAGACTCGCGTCAGGCGCATAAACAAGGGCACAAATAAAATGATATAAATAAATATGTGCAAATTTATCAAGAAAAATAGCAAAGCCTCAACAAATTGGGACAGGTTTGTGTTTGAGAGGGAGCCAGCCGAGCTCCGCGGGGAGGGAAAGACGGCGCCCACAGCTCATCTGGTCTCTTTCCTGAAGCCAGTCTGTGCGTTTCTGTCACAAGGTCTTTATTAGTTGTTGACTGTAAAGCTCAGCCAGGGAAACTATGAAACTGTGGACACAGTAGACGGATGTGACTTCAGCACCGGCTGCAGGTGGAGGTCCAGGATACAGACGGGACCTGTGAGGATTTGTAGCCTCTTTATTAGGCCGGTAAGCATGTGCTGATTCTTGGTGCACAGGCACAAATGTGACCACTGGCGAGAGAAGAAACAGTGAGTTTGAACTTTAAGTTGACCTTTCTCTGTCATGCTGCTTGTGCTCAGGACGGGGCAAAAGCATCAGCTGTCTGGCCTAGATACAGCAGGTCCAGGCTGTGCAAGATACTATATGTGTCGCTGCCTACCGCATGGACGCACGACGCTAACTGGCCTCCTGTCACCGTATATAAGATGACACCCAGCGACAACGCTGCGGCCATTCTGAACATATTTGAGGTCCCAGTAGCAGCAGGTAGCTTGTCAAACGAGGACTGAGCTGCATCAGGCAGTAATTCAGGTCGTGTGTGCCAGACTCCCTCCCAGTTAAAGAGGACAGATGTACAGATGTATAGTCATGGGAGTACACATCAGGGTCTGGCTGATCCACCAGAGTGCCTCGTCTGACCCGAGACTCCAGAGGAGGCGCTGTGGCTGTCTATCAGATGTTTAAAGAGCTTTTTTTTATATATTATTGCAAATACTTGCAGTTACTTTAACTATTAAATATAAAATCTGCATCTTCTTTCGTATTTCTCGCTGCCTTATTTGTCAATATTTAACTTCACTGCCAGTCCTGGTTCATGTTTTCGCACCGCACTAAAGTAAAACCTTCCTGTGTTATGAAAAAAACACAGCGGGACGAGCCTGAAAACAGCAGCCCTGAAAGCTTCCGTGCAGCCTTTGTATGGCACAGGCCACATGTCTGTGTTCTGGATTATTAAGACCGCATTAAAATTGTAAAATTGGAATTGCGCCCCAGTTCTTTTGTTGATTAATAGCTGATTTAAAATAACGTCCACCTCCACAGCAGCTAACCCAGAGCTCACTGCACTCATCCCCAGCTCTTCCATTTTGTCAACACGGTGCATTTAAGCACGGAGGAGAAACATGGAATCAACATTAACAATCGATTTTTGGAATTCATGAATCTGCTGTGATGTTTAGAAGACTCTGACGTGACTCTGGTGATTTCGGGGACGGACTGTTCCTTTAACTGCTCTTGTACTGTACAGTGTGTGAATGTGGATACAGATGTTTTTAAGACACGTGTGCACACACCTGAGCACACACACACGCACTCCATGTCACCTTTTTCCGTGCCCCCCCCCCCAACAAGCCTTTCCATTCATCTCCACATCTCTGTCACCTCTGTAATGAGCAATAAAACACATACTGTAAAGAAATCACAGACACACTCACACAAAGGACCGACATGGTCATTTCTTACATGCCGCCCAGGGGTGTAATGAAGCCTACAAGGCCTGGTGAGGCCCCCGGGTGCCCCTGAGCCTCGACTACAACCCCCCACACTACAATCTCAATCTTTTCCTGGATGGCTGGATACAGCAGAATCTATGAAAGAGGAGAAGGTGGGAAAGGAGGAGGGGAGGGGGGTCCTCAAAATGTGGAGCCAACAGGCTGGAAGGTGATTTTCTTGGCAGAGAGTCTGGTTGGGGTACTGAGGACCATGGGCCCCGATCCCCAACGGCTCCCGCCGCAGCGCCTGTGTGGTCCTGGGTCTGATTAGCGCTGAGCTCTCCTCATACACAACAGACACACACAACAAGGTACAGCTGCCCACATGTGAGCGCTAACACAGGCTAGCATTTACAAACCGTTTTACACACACACCCAATCAGCACCGTACACGTGCTGCACACATGCGGCGTGTCCGAGGCTGCAAACACACTCCTCGCTGCTCAGACACCCACTTGTTATCTGAACAGTGTCAGAACAGATCAAGAGGAGGGGAGGCAGTTTACACTTTTTCAACTCGTAAACACGAGACGGTGATAAGAAACAGAACACAATGGTAGAGCGGGGAAGCAGAGGAGGAAGAGAAGCAGTGGAAGAACGCGTCAAGAGCCAAGCCTGTCAGAGTTTAGAGCTCTCGCTGCAAACATCCCCGAGGAATAAAACGAAGCACTTACTCAATAATCTCATCTTTTCCATGCTTTCTCCTTGTTTTCTTTTCATTCCACACACACTCAGAGATAGAGCACATACAGAATCCGTCCTAAGACAACAGACGCGGCACTGTGTGTCCGCCACAGAGATGTTTTTCTCTGCAGTGTGCGAGTTCATCTGGAGTTTGCCGACAGTGTGTATTTCTCTGGCGAACTTGAGGAAATCTGTGTCCATGTGGCAGTCTATACATAACGTGTCGAGGTTGTGTCAGCGATTAAGAGAAGCAGTAAAAGGAGCTAGAAATGTGTTTGAGGCTGGATGTCAGGGTGAATTTTCCTCTGCCTAAACATGCCTTTGAACGTTAGCAGGTCTTTGTCGGCATCACAGCTTAAAGCGACGTCTGGAGGGTTACACTCCTGTAGGATGTGTGTTCAGACAGGCTCCGGCTGTCAAGCTCCTCACTGTGAGGCTGATACGGCCGATAATTTATCATCCGTCATCACAGTAAATTACTTAAACGACATGATTTCATAAATTGAACGCCCTGTTTTACACACAGAGACTCAGAGCGAGATGCAGAAAACTCCTCGACTCACTTTCACACGTTTAACACACATTAATTCCTGTGCGCACTATTTTCTTAATTGAGCGTGCAGCCACACGCCTCCAGAGACAAAATGAAATACTACGTGGTGCAAAGGTTGAAGAAACTGAGCCGCGCTGCATCCTCAGACGGAGGGAGGAGGGGCAAAGGGCAGGCCGAGCTGTCAGCGGCCCGTCTCCGCCACCTCCGCTTTGTGTTTCTGCCTTGGTGGGTTGGAATCTGCGTAATGACCGGGTAGGCCCTATAAAATAAGCATTGAGGCTGTATGGCAGTGTATCTGTGGTTGGTACAGTATTTGTGTGATCACTCAAGATCCACATGAGAACACGCAGAGTTCATGTGAATGGGCATGCTGCGAGGTTCAGATCATGTACTGTTGGATATGTGGGGCACAAAACACACCATAATGCTCTTACTTAAGAGCCCTGCAGACAGAGGAGGCAGAAAAACACCCCCAATAATCATTTTTGCCTTTAATGGTCTTGCTATGAAAAACATTTGACAACCGACTTAAAACTTCTTAAAAATCCAGTCCAGAATTTCTGAATATGTAAAAACTTTTCACTGCTACACACCAGATGCCTTCCTACATAGGTGAGCACTTGTGTTTCCCCTCCACGCGGCTCCTACGTTCACGTGTTGAACTCAGATTTAAGGTGAGAGCGCAGAAACTTTCCCCCCTTCAGCAGACGAAGGTGAGAACAGGTTTCAGGTGTCAAACGCTGCACATGCATCGCTCTGCGCGGCGAAGGTCAAACAGCCAAGTGAAGCAACAATAAGCAAAACTCACTTCAGAGCACAGGAGGACTTTAACACAGAAGCGTGTGTGTGAGTGTGTGTGTTCTCTGGTGCACATGTGTTCATAACTGCCCTCGGTGGGAGTGTCAATCCAGGCTTTAACATGACATTCAGCAGTCCACCAAGGCCCTTTCCCCTTTTCATTATTTTCCTGTGAAGGCAAAGTTTGAAAATAGTAAAAAGCTTCAACACGACGAGCGTCTCCCTGATTCACTGCTGTGATCTGACTGAAGCTACGCTGTGGAAACTATGAGTAATGGCATGGATTGTTTATGTTTACACAACAGATTACAGAAAAAAAAACAGCCTCGGCTTCCTCTTTCTCCCCTCTGGATGAAATGATTATTACAATAATGAGAATATTTTCCAGTATCAATGATGTACCACAGTATGGCGAGTGCATACAAAAATCAGCTGTAACATAATCAAACTGATGAACTCCACATGCATGACGTCGTATGTGCTAAACAAAAACTACTTAAGTGACCTCTGTTACTTTTCAAAGAGGAAACAATACGATCTTCCCCCTCCACAATAAAAGCTGAATTCATAAGCAATAAACACACCTCTGCCCAGTCCACTAAGCTCAGGGGTTAGCCTGCTTTAGCCATCCTTGGTCTGGTATGACCGGGGGTTTTTGGCGGTTAATGTTAGCAAACTTTATTTAAATGTTGCTGGATAACAGACTTCATGTAAATACTCTGCGCCGCTCAGATGTGCTGACATCAAGAGCGATGCTATTTAACATCATCACGTTTCGATTAAGTTTTTGTTATTTACAGCCTGTTTGGTCATAAATATCGCTAACAGCGCCCGCCTAGCATGCGTCTGATATGTCTGATCATACTTTTGTGCAGCGTTTTGTTATTCCTCAGAGAAACTGTTACGTTACAACGACAACAACACTACGAGCATTCACGTGGCCGACACACGTTATGTTTAGCTGCTTGTTTCAGGATCCAAACCGCCCCCGAAACGAACACCAGCCGCTTTACGCAGCCGATCCAGCTGTGCCGGCGTCATCAGAAATCGACCTGGCTTCACGCGACGCCACAGAGGAAAGGACGTCTCATTGCTCTTTAAACACATTTCCTCTTTTCCTCTGTCTCTGCATGGTTTCGTGGAGAAGACGCTGAAACGTGGATGCAGCTGCAGACTTTGGACGTACGATGTTTAAGCACTGGTCATTATCTTGTCATTGTCAGCTTTGCTCAGCAGAGGTAGATATGTTTGTGAAACCTCAGCTGACAGTCAAACTGAAACGTCTGAACAAAGAGCAGGAAAAGGTCATTCGACGTGGATTAATGTGAAAAGGAAATGTGCCGTGATGTGAAATATTAACACTGTGCTGGAGATAACAGAAGAACTGGTACAAAACTGCAAACACGGCAAATCTCAGGTTTGTACTTTAATTAACCTGGACGGTGGGTGAAAAGCCTCCCGGACAAATGGAACATTTGTGCGCTGAGTTACTTCTTGACTGAGTCCTTAATGCCCTCGAGGGGAAGCCGGCGCTGCACATGTGCTGCTCGCCGAGAACAGAGCGAGGATGAGCTGCAGCGGGACGGTCCTGTTCGACCAGATACAGGACGGCCGTTATGGAACACAGATGGCGGCGAGGCTCTGTCACACTTCACAGAGTCTGTGTTCAAAATAGTGCACTGTACACAAACATACCTTCAAACGCTCGTATCAAACATACATAAAACCCAGCAGGCGCCCACACACGCTTCGAGCACAGACAGACCGGCTGAACACGCCTACGCGGACTGTATGGACGCATGCACACGGGAAGGTCAGAGGGGTTCAGCGGGCGTGAGTTCACTGCTCCACTGCAGGCTGTTTAAGGCCGCTGAACAATCAAGTGTGCCCGGCACACACTCCATCTTTGCCCCTCGTACAGAAGAGCTGTTGAGCGCTGTGCTAATGTGGCCCGCTGACCCCCGCGAGCTCGAACCCACAGGCTGCAGCGAATCAAAGCGAGGCGAGAGTCAACACAGGTCGGCTAAGTAAGGAACAGAGAGGAGACAAACAAAGAAGACGGAGATAGAGCGTCTGCACGCCGTGATCTGTATGCGTTTGACTTACAGAGCATATGTGCAGGCGGGCCTACGCACACACACTCACAATGGAGGAAGGAATGCTGCCTGTGCTGTCGCAGCCGCACAGGAACACACCTGTCTGGATTAACAGGTGCAAATAATAATTCATCCCCACGCGGTTGTCTTTAGTTGACCGCCTTTTCTTCATCACACATTTTTCTTCTAAATTTGTTTTTGTCAAACGAGCAAGCAGCCACTTTAACTGCACCTCTGAGGAACACTTCTTAAAGGTTATGAGCGCGGGTTCCAGGCGTATTTACGAGGGGATAGTGTCAGATTTAAGTCAAAAACACTGACTCGGAAAAAGAAAACACATCAACATCTCCCTCGTTTGATTTAAGAGACCCCTGAAACGGCGCTAAACTGCCTTTTTCCACTTTGTGCTGGACTGTCGCATCATAAAAAAAGATTGAGCACCTTCTCCAAGAAGCTTACACAGCTCACATGGGAGGGAACACTTCAGTCAGCTGATTTATTGATTAGTCAATTGAAAACTACCCTAAAAATGATTTAACCGTCATTAAAAGTCATTCATCAAAGGCCTGACTGCAGCTTCTGAAAAGTGAGAACTAACAACTATTGTCTGTTTTATGTGACAGTAAACTGAATGTGTTGGGTTTTGGACTTCCCTGAAGTCTCCAATGAGGAAATCATTAGCTGCAGTGAGTCACTGCAGAGTAAAATTTGCTTTTTCAGAGAGAATAAAGAAGAAACACACTCCGCTGGTGTTTTCCAAACTCGTAAATGTGGAAGCGTGGCGGTTCTTTAAAGGGAAACTGAGGAAATTCTCAAAAGCAGGCAGCAGAGGAGCGATTTCTACACTTCTACGGATCCTGACAAGACAGGTTTGTCTACACTTCCTCTCGTTCATGCTGCCATTAAAGGACAAAATGCTTCCATTGTAAGAGAAATCAAGAGGAGGGCATCTTTCAACAACGACAACAAAAAGAAGTCAGAGCTTCAGACAAACTTTAAACTCTGAGAATGAAGACTGTGGACGCTGTTCACCATCGCTTTAAAGCACATTAGGAATGAATCTGTGATGGCCGGTATGTACAGGAAGAACAATTACAGCAAGCCAAACCTTTTTCAACTTAAAGCGTCAACTATTCCTCAGTCAGCTTATTAGTAAGAAAATGTAATCGTCCACTATTTTGATAATCAATTCGTTGTTTCCGTCATTTTTCAAGCCAATAAAATCAAATTATTTGTAAGAATTTGTTGCTTTTCTTTGTCATTTCTGATAGTAAATGAAAAGTCTAAACAGTCTAAACAGACGATTCATCGTGAAAATAACCAGCAGATTAATCAATAATGAAAACAGATGCAGCCCTTGTTTCAGTGTGCGTATCTGCACATGTGCACTGATTCTATCTGATCTATAATTAACCAGGGTGGCCTGCTGAAATCAAAATCTTCCCGATGGCACCGTCATTATGTTACACAAACGAGCACGCAGCCAGCGCTCAGAGGAAAAACATTTAGACACATTACAAACATGCCACGCATTACAAACATACCAACAGCAGATTTCCAGGCGTGTTTTACCCAAAGATAGCAGTGCAGAGCGCGGAGCGTGGGCCTGAGTGGAAATCTGCCATTATATACACGCTGCCATTGTCGAAATAATTCCTTCATTTATCAATTTGACCCAACCAAGACATCAAAGACAAACAGGCTGTTGCAACTCAAAGACAGTCAATTAACCACTCTAACTGGCTCTTCTGGGCCACACATTGTGTAATGGCGGATCCAGTATCTAGTGCGCAGCCAGCAGCGGCTCCCACAGCTCTCATTAGTCAAGTGGGACGCAGCCAACACCGAGGCCAACATAAAGACTTAAAAACCTGAGATCAAAAGTGGCCTTTGTTTCTCTGAAATGGTTAACTCATATCTGTGGGAATAAAGCTCAGAAGAGGGCTATTATTCTTCACTGTTACAGGAGAACCCAAGTGACATAAATAGTGAATAAGCTCTGCCTAGCCCCATTAAGCCCAGCGGTGGAATGCAGGGCTGCTGGGATCTATCGTCGAGATTCGACTGTGGCCTTTGCACAGCATCACAGACGGAGATATAATGGGTGATGATATGTTGCCATGGGACACTAAGCTACAGCGGCGCATGTATGATTTGCTCCACTTAAGCTGAGCGAAGGGTTGCGTTAGATAGGATATTTTCCTGCAATGATCTTTGAAACAGAGCTTATTGCTGCTGCAGGAAGGCCAGCAGCAGGAGGAAGTCACACAGCACGGTGCTGTGGAGCTACATGTGTCTGTATCAGCTCCTGAGAGGCATGTGCACACCTAACACCACCCCGAAAAGGTATGCATTTTCTATTTTGGCATGTTTGTGGCATCTTTACTTTTAGGGATGCACATGCCTGAACAAGCGGATACATCGACATGTGACAGAGTTTTGCTGTGGCTGATTGTGTGCGCTGTGCCCGGGGCCAAATTAAACAGTTAGCAAATTAAACAGGATGTTTAGGTCTGCCAATGTTCAAACAGAGAAGAAACACTGATGGAGAAGCAAACCTCAGCTTGCATCGAAGGCATCTTCCTAAAAAGTCCTGCGAAAAGTAATTGACTATATACCAATTTGACAGGCGGTTTCACTCTACAAATCCATTTCTGAGCTGTGCTGCCGCGGCCCAAACAGCTGCTTCAGCATTCAGTGAAGTGACACATAAAAGATAGAGGAGGGACGCTGGCAAAGGACGGAGAAGATCAGCGGGCAGATTGTGAGAGGAAGTCTATACGAACATTCAGTTCCATCTCCGGGCTTAATGATGAACATCTTGTGCTGTCATGCACTCAGCAGTGAACGTATACGTGGCTTCTGTTCACGTTGCATTAGTGTGCATGAAGTATCACTTCACAGACCTGGAAAAGCAAGACATTCTGGGTCGTCCACTCTGTAACGCAGTCACCTGATGAGTGCGCTGAGAATGTACAGTATGTGTGAGGAGGGGCAGCCTATCAGAACAGCGCCGTGATGGTGGCGTCTGATGGAAGGAGTTACCTGAGGACAGGCTCGTCGGGGGCCTGAGGGTCCACAGCGGATATCACCACTACAATGTGCCGTCAAGTTATGCCTTTTATCACAGTTGGTGCCGTAACCCCTGGACCACCCTCACTTTTCACATTTCCATTTGTGGAATTTGAATATCTAGAAATCTTAAGTTGGAGGCAGCGGGATTCGCTGTTTTTGCTTTAATCCAGTTGCCTTGTTTGACTTATTATTTGACAAATAGCCCTTCAGCCTCTTTCAACTCTAAATGAAAAACTACATTCCAGTGCCTTTGATTGATTACTTTCCTCAATCTTTTATTTCTATTGTCAAATTTCCAACAGTAAGTTGCTGGTTTTCTATCTATTTTGATTGCCGCTCTAACGTCTTCTTTTGCCTTAAGTGGAGCACTTTGAGTTGTCTTTCTGTTTAAATGGCGCTACAAAAATAAAACTTGCCTTTATTTTCCTTTTGATTCCAGCCTCACACAAAGCACAATCTCGCACTACACTGCAGCCATTAAAAGGCAATTTTTAAGAGTTGTAAATGATCTATTATATCAGAATCTGCAGCCATTAGAAAAGCCATCAGAGCCCGTATAAAAGGATGCATCAAATAAAACACAAACACACGTGGGCTCATGTCTCTTGTTTGGGATCACGCTGCCGCTGTGTCGGTGCAGATGTAAACTAAAAGAAGCCATTATCTGCGGCCACAGCCCTCCTCTAACAGCTGCAACTGCGACAAACAGGCCGCTCCAGTAGCCTTATCACAGACAGGAGGCCTACGCCAGCTGCCTGCAGCTCATGTAACCATATCATTAGAGTAATGGGCCGTCGATTAATGTTAACATGCCAGCAGAGCTCATATCTGTGAGATCTACAGGTCGGTGCAGAAGCATCAATAATATAATTGACTGCCAGTGGCCTTCTTTCATTTGTAATCGTCCTTTGAGTCTGCCACGATTACACTTCATGGATAAAACAAGACAACCCAAGGTGGGAACGAGCACCTGTTCTTCTTCTCTTGAACAGACCACCTTAAATTTCTGTTACATGTATATGCTGCTGGAGGACAGAGGAGATGTTCAACATAATCCATAACTCACCCTCTGTTTAGTCCATATGATCTGATCCTGTTACAGTGGCACCACAGATCAGACTTTGATATGTTCTTGCCTTCTCTGGCTGAGCGGACATCAGGTAATCATGCACCAGGTGTGGTGATTTGACTCCACTGAACCTTTGTGATTGTGTTGTGCTGATGAAGCAGAGCACTGTGCTTGTAAAATCAACGGAAGTCCAATCAGCCTCAGTTGTACTTACTTAGCTAAAAGTTAGCATGCTATCATGCTAAACAGGCCAGACAGGATATATAATCCCTCCAATGTGCCCAGTCTGTCCCAGTTGGGCGTGCTTAGAAAAGAGCAGATTTCAGGTGCACAACTGGCTGCTTTCAGCATCAAGGATCAGTGTTTCCAGACTGAGTGACTCAGCTCTTCACTTATCTCAAATGTGAGCCAATCCACCTGTGTAAGACACTCATTCCGGCCGCTTGTATCTGTGATCTCATTCTTCAGCCGCTACCCACACCTCCTGAGCATAGGTGAGGTCTGGAGCGAAAATTGATCGGCGACTTGAGAGCTTCTCCTTCAGGCACGGCTCCCTCTTCACCACGACAGTGCAGCACAAAGCCCGCATCAAGCCAGCGTCGCATTAATCCTCCTGTCACGCTCTGTTTTACTCAGACTCCTGAGAGATACTGTACTTGAACTTCTTCACTCAGCAGTGTACGATAATGTGACTCATTATAAAGTCTCAAACTTTTTCCCTGCATGTGGACACAAAGTCCAAATAACACGGGGTTAAAGCTGCAGAGCAGAGTCAACTGTAGAAGCGGCTGAGCAAATGAGTGAGTGCTATCCTCAGCCTCTTTCACACAGAGTTCCCACTCGATTACTGGAATAACCTTTCAGGCACCTACTGGTTTTCACTACTCACGTTCAGGAACATTTCTGTCCTGCACCTTTTCACACATGACATGGCATGCTGGTGTGAACGGGCAAGGGACAGTCCAGAAGATGGCAGTAATGCAACACTTATGGATGCCAACCACCACAAAGCCCAACAGTAGAAGAAGAAGAAGATGATGAAGTAACACTGGATGTGTGTGTGTGTGTGTGTGTGTGTGTGTGTGTGTGCAGCTGAAGATGTCTCTTATTATTTTCTGGAACATGGCAGGCGGACTTCAGGGATAGACTGCGTGTGTCGAAGGGGCTTTAGATATCAGATGAAGGCTTCCCAAACCTCTGTTTGCTTGTCAACTTTATGCCAAAAACTGCACACAGTGGACACGCTGCACCACTTAAACGCTGTCGAGATGCTTCTGCATGGGTGCAAGAGCTACCTGCTGTGGAAATATCCCCGCTAAGAGGATTGGGAATTCAAACCAGGCATTTTGTGTTGAATAAAATATCACAGCTGGAGGGGCCCTGTGCTGGTTGAATGCTTAGCTCTGCACATGGGTGGTGCTGGTGGTGGTGGTGGTGGGGTGGCCTGTGTATGAGACACAGCTAAGAGGTATTACGCTCACCTTTTGATGCCACTGAGCAGAGGTGTTAGGTAGAAATGGAGCACTATCAGTGTGAATGGTGCGCTTAAGCTGCGCCTCTTTGTGCAGTCCGTCCTCTCTCCGGGTGCAGGGACAGAGCGTGAAAATGTGACAGTGACAGCTGAAGGATGAACAACAACGGCAGGTATGTTCTTCACAGGAGTGGAGCATCAGCACTGGGATTTCATCCTCTGCTAGAAGTACAACAACTCAGACAAAATCTAGTTTACCACAGCGAGGTGACAAGCCACACAGGAGCGCTTGTTTTATCTCTGAGCAGTGTGCAGATGTTTGGGGAAAGTGTGAGGCGTGATTCCGACTGATGCTGTCAGACATCTGATAGCCAGTCTGAAGAATCACACCTTTTAAGTCAAGCTGAAGTGGTTTTGACTTTCAGTGAAGTGTATGCAGAGCACCCAGTGCATTTTCACAAGCACGACCTCAATCCGAGCGTGAAAACAGCTGCATGACACGAGTTATTTTAAAGCGGGGCCGAGTCAACATTAAGTCTGCAAGAATCATGAGACGAGGCTTGTTTGATTTGTTAAATTTGGGTTACGATGTCTGTGCCAACTTAAATTCACACAGACTGCACAGATATATTTCAGTGTCAGTAAAAACATGGCACAAAGCAGTGTTTTAACATCGCTGCCATTTCCTTCCCGTCTATTAGAAACAACCTTCTCCCTGTTCTGGTCATGATAACAGGGGTATTAATCAGTGTCCAGATTAATCCAAGTGAGACCTCACCCGACCCACAACAGTGTTTCCACACCTCAAACGACCTCTCATTTCTGGAAAACGGTTCTGTTTATATCGACCTTCTGTTTATATCGTTTTTCTTTACGTAATAGATTAACAGCCATTTGAAACCTTTAAAATAATGACTTCAGTGTCCCGTCGAGCTTGAAGCCTTGCTCTGCTGCTGGCTTGCTACGATGGCCTACAAGTTACAATAACAAGAAAGTCAAGTTTGTGAGGGAACGTCTTTTTTCACACTGTGGATTTTGGGTGGGTGCATCTACAGATATGAAAACACCCAACTTGGGTACAAAGAAGCTAGAGCTTCATGTCCAAAGTGGTGATTTCTCTAAAAGGGGCAGTTTTCAAGCCAGTGCTGTACAAAAGTGAATAAGATCAAACAGCCTTCCTTGCAGGTTCTGATACCTCTGAATACTCTGTAGCATAGTGTGCTATTGGAAGAAGCCTAGAAAAATCAGTGGGACTGAGCTACAGATTAGGCTTCAAGAGCAGTTGGTAGGAGATGGGCTCTGACGGGTGCACACCACCACACACTCGCACCGACAGTCGTTCTTCAGACGGTGCATCGGGAAACTTGATTAGATTACTTTCAATCCTCAGGCGACGCGCGGGCCAGTTGCTTCGGATCGATCGCATTCTGACTGGAAACAGGCCGCTCAAGAGTTTGAGTGGAGGCGAGGCTCTCGAGGCTAACCCCTTCCCGCTTGTTTTGCCCCAAAACCGAATATGACTGCTGTGCTGACACGCCCCAACAAACCAAACCTGGGGGTGAAACTCTGAAGGTTTGAAAGAAGTGCTCTGAATGAGGTAGGTGCGACTACACCCTAAAGCAAATATGTATAACTGAAGATTGTTTGAGCAAGTAAATGAGGCGGCCCTTTGTCTCCTTCAACCTTTTCTTTTAAAACATTCTCCTTTATGTTTGCACAACTCCTATTTTACATCCCAAGACTTTCTGAAAGAGTAAAGCATTTATGTCTCCGTGGATATGCAGCGCAGCGCGAGTGAATAAAAGATCGAGAAAGAGTGTGCTGAATAATTATTAACGAATTGCCAGGAGCAACATGACATATTTAGCTTGTTTCCCTTTTAGATTAAAATCCAGTACCTGCAGTGGCAGCTGGTCCAGAATCGTTTTAAACAACAAGCTGAGTGATTGAGTGGATGTCATGAAAACCACTCCAATTATAAATCAGCACAATCTGCCATAGTTTTGTTGCCTGCCATAGAAATGTTTTCTGTGGAAAGTTTTTATTGGAGCGTTTTTATCTTTGCTGTGTAATTGGGCTATAAAGCAAACGTGTGGTCTTTGAAGTTTGAGCCGGGGCTTTGAATGCTGCACCCCTACGGGGATGTTATTTACTGAGCGTTTGAACATCTATGCATTATTTGTGGACCTGATATAATGATGGCAGAACCCTCTTGGTGCCTCTGTTGGCTAAGCAATGAACCATAACCCATTACCAGTATTAATACACAGATTTAAAGGAGAAGTCAATAAACTGTGACTTTATGTAACTGACAAACAGCACCACAGATGAAACTGTTCAACTGCAATATATTTACCAAGCCAAAATCCTGTATACACTCTAATCCCCTGAACAAAAAATATTTAGGACACGAGAGGATATACTAAGATTCCACATTAGGCACATTCTCCACGGCTGCCACGATGTGCGTAAAAAACATCTGGCAACAAGAGCTGATCAACATAAAAATCTTAACATCACTGTTCAGTATCACAAGCACTAAATCTACAAGTTGCAAGGTTGTGTGCAATCCTGCAAATCGATGTGCATCACGGCTGCTAAGAATCATAACACAACACTTTTTATTATTTATTTCAGCTCCGAAAAGCCCCGAAAACAACAAGACGATTCAGACCCAAGTGTGGTGACTCATAATCACGGGCCCCCGAGGCCTCTCTGCGACTAAACAAGCAGTCTAAATAGATAACCTAGATAGCACACTGCATCCCCTCATCTGTCATGCTCAAACACACACCGTACACCATCACGCGAGGTAACACAGGAGACAGACTGGCTACGAGGGCTTCACCGCCGTTCACTAACAGAGCCAGACGCGCATGGCCGATGTCAGATGGGAAACATTAAAATAACATGGGACCTTAGGGGACCGGGAAAGAGGATTGGAGCCATCCTGCTTCCCTTCGCTAACGGTCCCTCAGCACTGGTGAAAGGAACACGTGTGTGTCCCCTCTGTAACCTCTATACGCTGCAACTAATCACATTGTATGTGGCTATATAATTACTCTGCTCATTAGTCAAAACCCCAGGGTTATCTTTATTAACTGCCACGCAGGGTATTTTGGAGAATGAGCACATGTCATTGTTGTGTCTATGTTTAATTAATTGCATTTGAATGGGCGCCATCCAAGCCTGTTCGCTGCTTGTGAACGTCATAGTCTGTCACCTAATAGCCACGCAGGATAATTAATGTGAGGTCGTTTGCGGTAACCCATGTTGTTGTTGTTTTTTTACAGTTATAAAAATGTTGTTTATTACAATAAGTGGTGCATTAGCGGAGCTCGCTGCGCTCTCTGCCTGCATGTTTCTGTGACCTCTGACGGCATGTGAAAACAATTAAGAAAGCATTAAAAAAAAAAAAAAAGCATTAGATCACATGTTCAGCTTTTAAGAGTTTGCTTTGGACATGTTTCTGTGCACACGTGACTTCACGGACATGCATGCTGCCATACATTTAGGATTATACTGTGAGCTGTTTTGAGCATGTGTGTACAAAATGTGAACCATCGGGACAAACAAACATCCCTGCACATCATCCCATAACAAATACCAGCGTTTTTCAAGCAATTATGCTAAATTTCTACAGTTCTGGCTTCTAAAATGTGAGTATTTGCTTGTTTTATGTTCTTCTACGATGTGAGAGTTTACTGAATACCTTTATTAGACTGCTGATTGAAAGACTGGGAATGAATGGTGAGCATTTCTCCCCATTTTCTGAAATATTTAGAAGCATCAAAAAATAATCATGAGCTGCAGCTCTGTACATTTTGTGAGCTGTATTTTGAGCTGTGTTTTGTCCTTGCGAGGCCCCTGACCTGAGGGCTCACAATGTGACTCCCACCTGTCATGTATCTATGTGGAGCTGTAACAGCGCTGAAAGAGGCTCCCATAAAACTGAACGCTCACATAAACATTCCTCACATGCTGCAGACACACACCCTCTCCAGAGCTCCACATATATACGGCACAAGTGCCGCAACCTAAACACATGTTGGGCGTGTCGGGATAAAAAGCTGAAACTCTGCTCTTTTGTCTCGGCAGATTGTCGTTTATCTCACTACTAACACCATAAAGCTGTAGATTTTTATTACATTTTGGAAAAAGCTAGATAGTGAGAGTAACCTTTGCTCATGTGACCCGCCCAGCGCCGTTTTGACAGTAACAATACTGTGATACAGTGCAGTAATTGTGACCGAGAAAAAAGTAATAATCATATGTTTGATAGCAGCAGTTTTCTCACAATAGAAAACACTCGCACAGTGATGAATGCTCGACATTTAAGGTCCATTTAATGTTTGGTTTGCTGTTTTTGGTTCACAGTTTTCTGTTAGTATTATCTTTCAGGGAAGTACTTTGGTGTCATACTCTTTATCTCGTCTTTTTTCCTGTTGTTTTGAAGCCCCTGAGAACTTGGTTTCAAGTGTTAGGTATCTACACTTCATCCGGACTGTGTGGGTGTAGTTTCATGTTTGACTGACACAAGCAAACAGCCACACTGTGATCACACTCTCATACAGGTGCTGCTCCACATAAATCCTGAATGTGTCCCGCCCACAGAAATACCTCATGAAATAACCAAATCTCTTGGCAGAAAACAGGCTTTTAAACCCTGATGAAGGCCTAAAAGGTCATTTTTTGTTGTCTTCTAAACAAACAACACATCCAAAGAGTTTTTCTTGCAACTTTGAGCGCACACAGTTTTTTTTCCAATGGCAATATTTTGTCTCAAGTTCATCCTAAGGATTTTCTCCCGAGGCGTCGGATCACTCAGGATCAGCGAGGCGTCGACCCTTTCACAGCAAGTGAAGGTAATGGAGGATGTGGATTCTGGCTAACCCCACCGGGACTATAACGAACCAGTCATACCAACTAATGTGAGCCTGCTACAAGAGCAACACCGCTCTCTTTGGACTGCCACTGATGTCCTGGAAATCAGAGCAGGTATTAACGTTTATGTCTGAAACTGGTCAAGCATCACTGATTTTTCCACTCGGCGCTGTCATGCAGTCGTACACTAAAACACCTGGAAGTTTGGAGGCAGTTAAGCAGCACTGACAGTGAGCAGAGACACATCGGTTCTGCTTCTATGTTCCAGCTTCAGTTAATTGAACGTCCTGCAGGGCCTGAGGCTGTATGTGTTGATTTACCGCAGCTATTGATCCCAGGTCTGCCTCTCTATTAAACCGTCGACATGCCTGTTATGCTTTCTCCTACGAGCGTCCACACACTTGCAAATGCAAGCATGAAAGCACAGACACCAAGAAAATAAAGGGAATTTGGTACAAACACAAACAAGTGAGAGCAGGCAAAAGAAAGAGAAAAAGACAGAAGAAGCCTTTTGAGCCAATAAAACAGAGCCATTAAATCAATTTCCTCTAATCTGGACAGGGCCATCCCAGAGCAGGAAGTGCCAGCCCATAAGCTTCTCGAGGGAAAAGCAGCTATTGTGCCTGCACACAGAGCATAAACTGAAGATCTGATTGAATAAAATGGCTTTTTTCTCTGCCGGGGAAGGTGCGCCATCTCCTCTTTCATTCCTTTGTTGGCTAATTCTATCCATCTCTCCTTTTCTTTACCCACACTTCTTCAGACATGAGTCTGCAGCAAATCACACACCTCATTACAGAGAATAAGGTACCTGATTAATGCAGTGATCAAACGAGCCTGACAGGTGAGGGAACTGGCATCAGGATTTCTGCGACATGCATCATGCTGTATGCAAAATCCAATGTGTGCTGAGCAGTAAGACAGGTTTTGTGCTCCACAATGCAAAGAGCAGAGGAAGAGCGTCAACTCAAAACACGCTGCCAAGGCAGCAGTCTGATCGAGGGTCACGCACGTACTCATAGAGCTGTTTTCACTGGTGAGATTTCACTCGCCAAACGGAAAATTGATCCACGTTTGGCCCTCGGTGTTAATTTCGGAGGCTGTCTGTGTGGACCGGGGGGGAGGTCGATGACTGTCAGCCATCGGGCCAGCCCCTGTCTGAAGATGTGAGAGAGCAGAGAAACAACAGGACAGTTTTACTCTACTTCAGACATCAGCACTTTGTTTAGAGTCAGGGTAACTGGCAGCAAATCAGAAGCCTGTTTGATACGGAGCCATTGTTTTGATCTGATTTGGATGGCTGATGGAGCGTATGAGGCTAAAGATAAAGGATGCTAATTAAGCTATTACAACATTTTGTCACAACGTGAAAGAGGATCTCCATTCATTAATCCGACCTGAAGTTCTTCTCCTAAGCTGGTGTTGATGTCAGCGGTGGTGTCTGTTTGAGGAGGATGCCTTTCACTCACTTTGCTGAAATCTCTCTGAAACTCATTCCCATGCCTTGAATATCACGCTCCCTCCTGCTCATGCTGTTGTTTGGTGATGCTTTTGTTACGCTCTTACTCCACAATGGTAACACATCACTGCGCATCACCTGCAGTAACAGCGTGACGCTGTTTGTGCCGGATGATAATGGCTTATGTCATTTAATCTTCTCTCAGGATAACTGTGTGCGCTGGGGAGACTGTGATGCCTTTTGTGTGTTTGCTTGTGTGTGTCTGAAGGGAATACGCCTTTATCCTGAGCCGGTCCATTAGCTGACAATGGAAGAGTGTGGGGGGAACATTACCGGAGAGACTGTTGAGCGTGCGACAATGCTCAGCTGTGGAAGGTGAGACGCCCTCGTAGATCCGTTCCTCTTCCCGTCTTCCTTCTATCCGTCTGCGGTGCATCTAGGAGCAAACGTTACAGCCCTCTGACGTTATCTCACACTCCTTCAAACGGTGCAGAAGTGCCTGTTTGATATTGTGTCACTGTATCTGTAAATGAAGGAGTCTCGGCTGAACTGCAGAGGTTGCTCTCTGGCGCTGAGGAGTAAATTCTCTTCCCCGTTCGTTATCCTTTCGGTTCCCTTGTTGCCGCAACAGCACGTGTTCCAAACCACAACTTCCTGGTGGAGCGGCGAGCCGATTGGCTAAAAGCGTCACATACCCCCGGACACACCCACTCTGAAATGCTTGCTGAGGCTCCTGGCACAAGTTACTGGCCTTTCCTGCCTGGTCAATTAGAGGTTTGCATCTCTGTTATGTGTCTGTACACACACACACACACACACACACACACACACACACACACACACACACAAACATCTCCCCATAGACATTAAGAATAATACACACATATGCACACTAGCACTACAGTCAGCGTATTAGCAAACGTCAGACCGGGGCTGTGCTGCGGAGGACAGCTGCCAAGTGTGACTGGCTGTGTCAAAACACATCGCTCACACCTACTCACTGTGTTTTTATTCCACTTCTATTCCAGTGATGGGCTTTCTGTAACACAGAAAAGTTTCACCGACGAGATATTCACTGCGATAACGTACAGTAGGTCGAGGAAAAAAGAGCAAAAAATTAAAAGTTTCTTCCTGTGGGTCAAAGCAGTTTTTCTAGTCCTGAACTTGCAGTGTTTTCATACTCTCTGCGGCTTTTCCACGAGCCCGCGCTCTCAACCACACACTTAGCCCATAGTGGGAACTTCATCTGTGAGCTTTCCGCACCGCTTAGCCACTGATGTATGACTGGGGAGGACAGATTGAATGACTGTCGACACAGAAAGAAGGAGAGATGGTAAAAGAGGTATTTCCTAATGATCTGCTAAAATTAGAAACCCAACAATCTGGTTTGGAGGCACGATCCGGTTCGTTCTGCTTAGCTGTCTTTTATACGGGCTGAAATTAAATTAAGGAAACGTAAAACTGCAGTTTTATATGATGAGTAAACACAAGGCTGCAGCAGCACATGGCTAACAGAGGGGGAATTCCAGCCCTGCCCCTTTGGCAGTCAAACAGCGTAAGCCTGGAGTGAAATACAAGAAAAAGGAGTGAACCGTATAAAAAATAAATGAACCTGCCCAAAGAAAATCTCTCATAAAGAATAAAAAAAGGTATCAAACGCACATCTTGGCACTCAGAGCCTTTGCCACGTTATTCTGACTCCCATGGTAAGGAACACAATAGCCAGAGAAGCTGCTAAAGGCTCACTGTGTTTGCTTTCTTTGCGTTTAAGAGTTATTTGATATGGGTTAAAGTTGAAAGCTATAATGCACAGAGCGGATCTCCAGGCCCCGCTGCCAGGTAATGACCCTAATCACAGCGAGCAGGAAGGGCTCCAGAGGTGGTAATGCATGTCCCCTGAGCCGGGGAGAGCGTACGGGTGGTAGAACAGCAGAACGCAGCACTACGGCTAACACAGTGGCAAGGCCATCATCGATTATGGTAATTAACAGAGAGGGAGCGCCTCACTCTTTCTGCAGCGGCACAGAGGAGAAATGAAGGGGAGAGGCCGGGAAATACAAGAGGGGCAGAGGTGACGGGAAAACATGAAAATGTATATGAAAGGACAAAGGTGAGAAAGAGATGGAAGGTAAAATAAGATGAGTAGATGGAGAGGTGAGCTGAGGGTTTAAAAACTGCTAGCATCCACACGCGGCTACGCTCACAGTGACAATGCTAACACGCAGCAGCAGATAGAAAGATAGCAAACATGTCTACCGCCATGTTTGGCGTCTTAGTTGAGCTTGTTAGCATGTGAACATTAGCAAATTAGCAGGAAACACACAGCACAGCTGAGGTACAACCTCGTGGTGGTACTGAAGGAACAGCTGAAGGATTACCAAAGCTATGACAATTAATAAGTCGTCAGGATATATCGTCTGGGGATCATGAACGTCTGTTCAAAATTTTGTGCCAATCCATGTACAAGTGAAGGTTTGAACTTGAAGGTAAAGCTAAAGGGAGCGTCACAGGGATATGGGTTCATCCTCTGGGGATCATCAATGTCTGTACATGGCAGCCCGTCCAACTGACAGACCACTGCCTTCCCACAGCGCTAACACGCTAACAAAACACACATAGCTGCTAACTGCTGAATAATAGCTTGGTTGTTAAAATTCAGAGGGCGAGAGCAGTGCAACAGGATCAAGGTCAAAGCCTAAATACTTCAGGACTTATCTAAATAAAGCATGTTTAAGCAGCAGCATTTAAATTAAGTGCCTGTAAATGCACAACTTCTGCCCACTCAAACCCTGAGATTTCATATTTCACCTTCATCATGAAATATTCAGCTGAGTGCAGGGGCTAGCGATCGTCTGGAGTGCCATGTTGCCACCTGATACCAATTTAACAAGTCTCAAGGTCATTTTTTTCTTAAGTTTCCAGACCTTGTTTCATTTCAGTAACTCACAAACTGCCAAGGCTGCTCTGAGGACAGGAGCGAAGAAAAGAGTAGAAACTGAGGAAGAGGAGAGCCAAACCCCAGCGGCTCGCTGCACACAACCAGCCTCTTGGATAGAGAGAGTGAGAGTGTGTGTGTGTGTGTGTGTGTGTGTGTGTGTGTCATGGTGGTAATTAGCTGATCAAACAGATAGACAGACTCAGACTGGGGCTGTAGGTGGGTTCTAATAATCCGGGTCATTAGTTATGAGTCTATATGGTTTATGTGAGGATGTTGGATGAATGCGTCTGAGTATGTACAGATTTAGTCTGTGAAATCTGCTGTTAAGCTCAGGCAGCACTGCTGTATTCTCCACTAATCAGCTCTCCGACTATGACTTTTTTTCCTTAAACTGTCTGTGCTGAGAAAAAAAAAAAAAAAAAAAAAAAAAAAGCTTTTCCTGACAATAATCTCCAAACTACTCCCGTGGCAGTCGATGACTTCAGAGTGGAGACGAAATCTGGGAAAAAATGCAAAGCAGATAAAGACCTCTGTTTCTGCTGTGCAAGTATTTAGTATGTCATGCTTTGTCTCAGTGTCACAGGGCGGCACTTCATCAGAAAGCAGCAAAAACAAAGAATTGAAAAAGCACAGCTGTAGAGGGGTTCAATGTTTAATTCATCATGGTGGTAGTGCGATCGGATCGGCCTGACCACATCTGGAGGGAGTCTGGCTCGCATTGTGTTTGGATCTTAGCTCGGTGTAAACACAATCCTTCAACCTGCCGGCAGCCCTACACAACATAACAGACAGATAACTGTTCTTAGCTAACGTAAAATAAAGACTTTTGTTCAAATTTAGAGAGCGCACGAGCTAGAAGGCTGAAAGAAACACACCTCCAGTCACTGATTACACGTCTCTTCTCTGTCAAAGCACCGAAAGATCGATTTTCAACAGAACTGCCTGAAAAATGAAAGCAAAGCGGGTGTGAAATAAATGACACACAGAGAGAAAAGAGCGTGCAACACGTTGCATTCATCTGTGCAGCTGATCTGCCATTAACAGGCCATATAATTCATCTGGTCACAGAGTAGACCACACGCTGGTACAGCAGCACACCAGCATAAACTGACATGTTTTTTATACAAAGGAATAAGAACGGAAAACCTTCATGTTTCACATTTGTTGATGTTTCTAATGACTGACCCAGTAATCATAACACAAATGCAGCAGGGGAGCAACAACAGCAAGTTATCAGCTCCTCATTATGCTTCCTTCTCCATCACACTGATGTTACATCCTCTTGAATTCAGATTGTATGTTGCCACGATTGCAGACGTTTAAACAAAACCTCACAAACACTGCCCCGCTGCCAGAAATCAACGCTTCCAACACCACAGAGGAAACATAACTGAAGGCGTATCTATATGAACAAATGTTACCCGCCAAGTTCGGAAACAGTAACCGCTGAGTCTCCACCTCCTGCCGGGCCTCAGCTTTACAGTGCAGAGAGGAACAACACATTTCCAAGTGTGGACTCCAAGTTCACACTTATCCTTGTGATGTGGGACTGACCAGACGCAGGCCTGCAAACCAAAGCAGGCCCCAACTGCTAGTTAAAGAAACCAGGCTCGAACTTCTAGAACTGGCCCAGACCAGGAGTAAAGTTCTGCCACCCACTGTATCCCACTGTGCAGGATAAAAGTCCTCCAGCGTGTTTCATCTGTCCCCTCGCCGCCACGTCCCACTTCCTTCTAACGATATTTACGAGCTGACTGACGGGACAATGGCCAGGCTGCAGTGTGCGTTCACAGGCGGCCGTTTGAGCGGCAAAGACCCGCCCTCCACGTGCTCTGATGTCATCAGGGCCAGCTGAAAAAATACATGTTGGCACATCTTAAAAATCCTGGCTCTCTGCTCTAATAGAAGGAGAAAAACCTGCAACCTGATTTGGCAGCAAAACAAGGATTTCTTTATGCCAAATGTGAGTTTTTAAACACGCAATATTTGTCCCTGACGATGCAGAAGTCATTTTGGGATAAAATACGGTGTGTGAATATTTACGCTCTGTCATACTTGAAGTCCTGAGGGATTGCAACTTGTCGAAACACACACACACACACACACACACACACACACACACACACAAGCACATGCACAGAAGCGCGCACACACTCTTCAAACACACAGCAAACAGTCACTTTTCTGGTGCCCATAATAAGCTGGCGTTCTCGCTGAACGCCATCAGCGCGTTTCTGTTTGTGAAGAGGATGAAGGGCACGTGAGGAAGAGCGAGACGAGCCGACAGATAAGCAGGGAAAGGATGCGGACGAGTCATTACACTCGACACTGCCACGGCAGGAAAGAGGGAGGGAGGGAGGCTTATTTGTTCCACTTCATTATCTGATGTGATTGCACTCAGAGACATTTCTGACGACGGCTCGAGCCTCTGACCTCAGAGGGATTTTGTATGGAAAAGCAAAACAAATCAAACAATAATTACCGCCCCAGAAATGTTCGGCGCGGATCCTGGCAGACAACGGCTGGTATGTACGCTCTTCAGGCATGTCGAGGTGGAGCACAGCGAAACACTGTGTGCTCTCCATACTCTGTACACGACAGACCAACACCGACAATGAGTGTATCCTACTCACAAGTACTGCGTGTATCTTCCTCCTCTGAGCCATACAGCTCCACTGTTGTCCAAAAACCATGAAAAACATATCAATGAGCCACACTGTTGCACTGGATGACATGTTCCTTCATTTCCAAGAACACACACACTGTTTGTTTTGAGTCAATGCTACATACACTGTCCTGCTGCTATAAATACTCCCTGGAGCACCGCTGGAGCACAGTCGTTCGAGGAAAAAACACAGCCTTGTTAAAGAAAACGTAAGTTCAACTAAATATATTGGATTCGATGCATTTTCAGAGATTTATGTCTTCTCTATGGACCAGTGTTCTCAGGGCTGAGTGCCACAGAGAGGTCGGAAAGTACGAGGTGAACTTGGATTGTTGCTTTTGGGATTTGTTGGTAATAAAAATATAGAACACCACGAGCCTTCCTCTTTAACGGTGGATGAAATAGCTGTCTCTCATAGGCTTCAGTGCAAAACTCCTGCTTGATGCTGCATATGTCCACATTTCTTTGTGCACATGGTGCAAAAATATAGTTTAGTTTCTCACATTTATTTGTCTGGGATCATGTACAGTACATAGCAGCAGTGCAGCGAGCAGCCAGCAAGCACATAAAATGTGGGACCTTGAGCCCGGCTGCATTTACCGTATGTATGTTGACATGACGCCAGAGAGAGGAACGATGCGGCTGTTAGTGGCTCATTAAGCTAACCAGGTCCAGGCAAAAAGACCCAAAAAAGCATCTGAAAGTGGGGGCAGCACTGGGAGAGCTGACATCTACAAACACAAATCAAAATGCCACAGGAAAATGAATGGGTCTGGTCTTCAACCACCACAAAACTCACTTGTGTATGACAGCGTCAAATACCCACACTCACTCAAAAACACCAGCAGCAGCAGTGAAGTGCGGCGGTCAGCGGCGGGGTCGGCGCTGTGTACTTTCCACGCTAATGTATTCGATCTCTCGTTGAGCTAACGCCTGTCAGGCTAAGAAAAAAACTGCTCACTTCAGTCACTGTGAGCGTGCAGGTCGGCCACACAGAACACACTCTTTCCCCGGCCGGACCCACTCTGTTTGCCAGGAAACCATCCGCTCTGAGCTGCTAGCAAACAGCGCCCGAGCGGTGGGGGAGGCAGTGATCAATGAGCTGTGGGCAGGGTGGCGGCGAGCAGCTAGTTAGCTCAGCTGATAATGCTCCGACAGAGAGGACGGTTTGAGGCTGATCAAGCCTGATCCCCTGTGTGTGTCGTGGTTGTTACAGGATGGAGGACTGACGGTTTTAATGCACAGCAGCAGCACACACTGCGCCGCCGCCGCCACCGGCATCAGGCCCCCCCGCCTCCCTGTGTTTATGTAGGTTTCTCAGGGTAGTGAGTGTAAGTCTGAGTCTTTCTGTAACTCATTGTTCATCTTGGCGATGCTAAACATTTTATTTTTAGACATTTATATGTTTTTCTTTTAGTTTTACATCATGCATAAGTCATATGAGGCGCTAGTTTAAGTCCAAAATGTGTGACCTTCATTTCTGCCTGACCCTATTTTTGGTTTGTGGACCCTAAAGACTGCAGGTTAATGTGGACGTACTGTAGACTGTAGTGGATTTTTTTCCATTTCAAGGATTTTTAGAGATGCCAAACAGTGAAAATATCCAATATTTCACCAAATACATACATTTTGTATAGCAGACTGGTCAGTTAATGAACAGACAATTTTGATTCTCAATTAACTGTGTCTGTCATTCATGGAGGAAAAACGACAAACAAGTAATGTAACCATATATTGAATATCTTTGGATAACCAAGACATTAATGAGATCAATGAGGGCCAAATATATTTGAGATCACGGTGAAAATAATCCAATATTATTATTTTAACAAGCTGACTTTATTCCGATCACAGCAGCCTTTTTATGTTGGTATCAAGTAAATAATTTATGAATAAAATATGATTTATCATGTGAATGTTTAGGATTATAGAAATGTCTACGATGCTGGTGTGTGTGTGTGTGTGTGTGTGTGTGTGTGTGTGTGTGTTCTGCACAAGCTTTCACAGGCATGTGAGTGTTTTGCACAGTCATGTGAAGAAGAGGACAGAGTGGCAGTAACACCATGTGCCGTCCTCTCAACACTTCAGTAACGAGTGAGTGTGATGAAGAAGGAAGGTGAGCGCGAACGTCTCAGCGTGCTCTGACGTTAGCTTCCCCACAGGAAAATGAAAAAAAAAAATAATAAAAAACAGAGGAAATATCTACAGAAGAACCTGGAGAACCAGTGGCAGCCTGCTGTTGGGAAAGTCTTTTTCGTGTGTGAGCAGCGTCTCCGTCGAAGGTGAACTGGATGAGCAAAATTAGACGAATGTAAGGCTGCTGTCAGGGCGCCTCAGACGGGCAGATTTCACCTTGAATGGAGCTCACCTGTCATATTTTTCCACTGAACTTGGCCCTGTAGTCATTAAAGTTGAGTCTGTGTGTGTGTGTGTGTGTGTGTGTGTGTGTGTGTGTGTGTGTGTGTGCTGAGTGAGCACGTCAGTCATCACTTCTTTCCTTGGATTAAGAAGACAACAGGTGCGTAGCGTGACCACTTTTAGAGAGAAAGTATGTTTTTTTTTTCATTTCCAAAACTCCCATCTACACACTTCTGCTTTGTGTTAGCGAGACGCGTCTGAGGGAATGTTTACTGTGTCTGCAGTTTAACTAGGTAACCTATTCTTCCTTTAGCCCGGAGTCCTCCGCTGTCTTTTAAGGACATGCGTGCTTTCGCGTAAAGCATTGTAATAATTACACACACGCTGCGGTGTGCATGCGTACGCTTGCATTAACTCACCTGTGAGGCCGCCGACAGAAAAGTACACAAGTTCGGGGATTATGTGATGGACTCTGGATGTACTGCATTCTTTCCTACATAGCAGTTCAATGTGCACACAGTCTCAACAGCAGCAGATAACGAACCAAGCGCCCTAATGCCACACGTCAGTAACTGCTGACTTCTGGCCGCGGCTGTATCAGTGATTTGCTGCACATTTGTAAGGATTATTTGGGTAATTTGCTCCATTGTCAGCGATAGTACATCTGGCTTTTTATCGGATAAGAAAATAAGAAAGAACAATAGAGATTAAGTGTTACTTCCCAGGAGCAAAGAGGCAGATTCTTATTTTTTCTGTTTTTACTGAAGCGTAAAATGCGTTGTTTTAGTGCTGTGCCGAGCCCCTGGGCCGGATTTCAAAACAGTTACACAACCAAAACAGGTGACAGCAGAAGCCATTTGTGGGAGGATAAACGAATGTGTGAATGATTTCATTTAATGGATAAAAAAATTCTAAATGTTACAATCACTGACAATAAAGTTGAAGGTCATCGTCCATAAAACCAAACCACTGCACCACGACGGCACGCGTGAACCACAGATCCTCTCGTGTTCTTGGACACCAACTGGCTCAGAGTCACAAGAATGCAAGCTGACAGACTGTCTCAGTAAACACGATATTAAAATCCACTGAAAAACATTCAGAAACAAAGAGCCACAGTTCTGTGGAGAGCATTATGCTAATGCTTTAGGCTGGGTCTGGACGGTGACTGACGCCTAATGTTAGCAAAAGCACTGAATCAGTGAGCAATAACGTAAAAGTTGCTGGATTGTGATGAGGCCCAGGACAAATCAGAGGAGGGATTAGTCTTACTTGGGGTGCTATGCTGCCGAATTAATTCAATGGGCTGGATTCAGTGCATCTACAACACTGCCAAGATTAACTTGACTTTGTTTTATATATGTCAAAGGAATGGATGGGTGAAATTTGAGCACACGCACAGATTATACATCACTTTATTTTTCCAATTTCGCTGCTGCTGTTGACATGACTGACTCTCAGGCTCCGGCTTCACTGTGTATGCGCAATAAAACATACTATATATACACATGGCTGCATACAACACGCACCCACCAAAAATGTGCATGCTGCACAGTTTGTGTGCGTGTGTGTGTGTGCGCACTGCAGCAACTATGTCAGCAGCGGTCCTGTAGCACCAGGTGAGATTTATGAGGTGTTAAGAATGCTTGCCTCTAGCGCAGTGATGGGAGACTGATCCCACCTCCTCGCCTGCCTGCGCCCCTGCCTAACACCCCGCCTCGCTGCTAGACGCACACAAAAGTACAAACAGACACTCGTTCACATGCGCACACGGCTGCTTCTGCACGCACAGTGTCCTCCCGCACACACACACACACGTGCACGTCAACCCTTTGACCTGAAAGTGTGAGTCTGATGTCTGCACCGCCCCCATCCCCACTCTGAAAGACTCACTTCCTGGAGCTAAACACACCTTCTAAAATATCCCCCTTACCCAGTTCCACCGCTTCCAAGGATTTTCTCTGCCCATTGACGAGCTCTCTCCTCCGTCTGTGGAAAAAAACCACACATGTTCTGGCCTTTGTCTAAGCCAACAGCAGACGCTGTCCGGCAGGGACCGCTGCGATAGAAAAACTCGGCTTGAAAGCGGCTCGAAGGGTCACCGCTGGAGCCGGTGACAACTTGGGGAGCACGTTTCGCAGCTTTTACAAGCATCATGAATCATGACGATTCCTGCTTTGATGGGCGACACTGAAGACGCTCTCCTTCCACACAGAAAGTATAGAGTTGCATTTTCTCCTGCAGCTGTAAGTGAGCACGTAAACACACACATACACACATTTTATTTCTATTTTGGATGCGGTGCTTGTAAAGAGGGACGTCCCGATCAAGTGATCCATGTGACTCCTTAAATTGATGCATGACCCTTATTGTCCACAGTGCGCTGGCGGTTGTACAGTGGTGTTACAGAGTGGAGCTTCTTCCCTCAAAAACAATCTTTGGCTGAGTGCAGACACCACACAAACAGCCAAGTTTAATTTTGGTCTGCTCTCCAGTTACTGGTGGAATCACTGTTAATTAGTGACAGCTGTCGGACACATTTCTCATTTAAACTGGTGAAAGCGACGGTCAGCGCTGTAAAAATGAGAAGCTGCGGCGCTTCTTAGGAAGCTCTTCTTGTACGCTGCTCTCTGCGAATATGAGAGATGGACGTTTAAGACGTCCATCAGCAGTGAGAACAAACTCTTTCCCTTAACGCTGGTCCTGCAGAGTGCGGCCGTCACAGAGGAGAGCAGCGCTGCAGCAGGCTGAGGTGGAACACCAGAAAGTACAGTACAGAACGTATTTTAGCCAACACCGATGCATTCAAATGACCCATAATTTGGATCAGCTTGGGACACCTCAAACTGTTCCATGCTGTCATTATCAAAATAAATGATAGAGCACTTCTTGTACCACTGAATCTGCTATTTGGGCACAACTGCTCAAGTACTTATTCACGTCCCAGGCCAAAAATTAGGTTTTCGAGTCTCTTCCACTCATGTGCCCCTGAAAGCTCCTTCTTAGTTACATACATGTAGGAATTTCCATTTCCCCCTTAAGCTGTCAAACCAATAATCCAACAAATCAATGAAATGAGTGACTTCTTATATAATGTACAACAATTGTGCCACAATTGTCAAACTCGGTCACTAACCGTTCTTTCTTCGTAGGGGTCAGAGGTCAATGCCATGGATGCCAATTATTTACACAACAGATAAATATTAGCAAATATTAACAATAATAACAGAACGTCTTCCCACGCTGAGGGACACCACCAACCAATGCACACACTGCATTGTTATCTTATAGCCACAGCAGCAATTACATAGGCTCACTTCAACATCCCCAAAGTCCAGTTTCCACAAGTAGCACTTCAACCTGTGACCGACACCAGCCCCCTTTGGTCCAGCGTGAGCTCTGTACCATTAAAACCTCTCTCACCAAGCATCTGTCCAAACAACCCTGGGGGTTATTCCGTCTCACTCTGCCTGAGCTGCTATGCATTATCTCCCTCTGCTGCTTCCCTAATGCTGGAGGGACTTAGAGCAGGATTAAACCACAATTATGCGCTTCCCCATTCTCTCCAAAGGATAGAGGAGAGGAGAGGAGAGGAGAGGAGAGGAGAGGAGAGGAGGATACAGCAGCACTACTGGAGGCACCACTCAAAAAGATGCTTTGTGCAGAGTCACAGAAACAGAGTTTAAATTAAAGTTTAATTCTTTGAGTCCAACATCGGCATATGGCGCTCCATCACGCCCGCCATCACATGCTTATTTCAACTCCCCGTCATGCAGATTTCCACAGAGAAAAGTCTCTCACTTCAAGCCAGTTTCGTCATTACTAACCATTAAAAGCTTATTGGACATAATGACAAAGGCAACAGTGTCAAATACACATCGACTCGACTAGACGAATGAACAAATACTACAAGACCTTGGTCTGAATGAATGAACACTAAGATGAATGAGTGTCTCCTCCTGTTAGCTACTCCTCCTCTACTGTTTGCAGATTAAAAGTGTAAAATACATATTTATATGCATTCCTTCAGGCAGTCCAATCACTTCAAACACAGAAAACTTGAATGCTCTGCACACACATTCCCATTCACAGGTCAAACAGAAAAAATAAAAATATCACTTAGAAATGTCTTCATTAGAGATTCTCTGAGTATAATAACTGATAGGGAACTGAGGCTGAGACCTTTACATCTCTAACCACAAACTATATGAACATAAGTCCGACACTGATTCCCTTTTAGCTCTGTTTTTGGTCTCCACCAACTCCTGAGTAGAATATCTGGCCATTTAGTTGCTTATTGCTCCACTATACTCACAATCTAGTAGCAAACTGTGTCTGGCTGCTCTTTGGAGCTGATCAGGTAGCATGCAGTGTGCTCTTAGAGCTAAAAACAGCAGCTTGCTGAGCCAAAAATAACACTAAGTGTGATGAGAGGGAACCAAAACAGTCAAGTTGTGGGTCGGACAGCTAAACAAAGAGCTGAAACTCACTAAAGCTTCGTAGAGCTGCAGATTCAGCTTTTAATTCACTGCAGGTTCATCACGACGAGCTACCACATTCTTTCATTACATACATTTCTATAATAAAAAATATAGATTATAGTCGCTTTAAGGTGCTGACTATGAGTTACAAACCAGGTCCAAGTCCGGCTGGGGACATCATTCTCCCTGATTTCTTGTTATCTCTCTACTCTCACCTCTCCAGTGAAGGCATAAAATGCTCAAAAATATTAGAAAACAAACCAAAACACCTGCAGTGAGCCGACAAAGCACGTGGCCTTCTTTGGTCAAGAAGCTTGTGTGAAGTTTGTATTTCTGCGAGCGCACGGAAATGACTCAAGGTGGCCCAGATGAGTGTGTCAACATTTTTATGAACCTGAGCTTCTTTCATCTGAACTGCAGCAGCTGGACTATAGACAACACTGGTTCAGGGGAGTAAATCAAACTGAAACTTTAAAGGTTTCAAAATTGGATTTTGGGAAGTGTGGGGAATATGTCGCCCCTTTGTCCAGTGGAAATCACACTCGTATAGTACCTGCAGCAACTCATCAGAGGGAGTCGCTCCTGGTTATAAGCTACAGACCTGTGAGTGTTTGAGATGAGACTACAGACTGTACGAGCAAACCGCACATGTGACGAATCATTGTGCACAATTAGAGCATGAACACCGTAGAGGAGATAAAGATAATGAATGATTACACAAACAGCACTGACTCCAAAGCAGCTGCTGGCAGAGTGTGGGACGTGTAAACACATGTAATAGACATACATGAAGGAAAGACATGGGGACATGCGCTGAGAGTAACCTACCAGTCATATTGTGTGTGTTTGTGTGCAGTTAATGATTTCCCCAGGCCTCCTGCGTTGTGTGGTCCGCCTTGTCTCCGCCCTGGAAGAAAGAAAAAGGGGATTGTTAGGGCGGGTGAGCAGCTGAGAAAGAGGGCGGAGGGTAGAGGGAGGAGGAAGGGAGGGATATAGCATATAGAAAACAAACAAGGCCATACAGCACAAAGGCCAGCAAGGACACCCACTCCTCCTCCTCCTCTTCCTCCCCATGAAATCCCCCTTTCCCTCAGCCCTCATGCTTCCTTCTCTGTCTCTTTCCTTCATCTTTCCTCTCTATTTCCTCTTAGTTTGCAGACCTTGTTTTTGTTCCCTCTTCCCTTCACTGTTTGGTCTGCCTGTCTTTTTCCTTCAGCCTCTATTCCTCTTCCGCTCCATCCTTTTCTTCCCTCGCTCCTCTCTCCACCCTCTCCTTCTGTGAAAATTTAACTCTGGCCTCAGAAGCCCCGGCCTGTTTACCTCACAGACAGACATGAAAGCCAAACATTTATCTATGGGCCTGCGTCACAGTCATGCTATAATGGGTGCAGAAACATCCTCCTACAGCTAGCATTACTGGTTTGAATGTCAGCTCTGGAAGTAGACACTCTGACTGTGACGTTAGCACACATGCTACAGACTTCTGCTACCTTTAGGGTCAAACTTTGATGTTTACTGACCCGTCGTGTCAGATGAGGAGCTAGTGCAGCACTCTTGTGTTAAGCTAGCTGTGCTAATAGCAGCCAGTTTTCCACATTGTTACAGAAGTGGTTCAACTTTTTGGGAAATATACTAATTTGCCTTCTTTCTGAGAGTGAAATCAGGAAAATTACATGTGTGCTGACTGTAACTGGAAGATTGAATACAGCATTATCTAACTGTCCACTCAGTGGTGCCAACAAGAGACAATACAAATGTACTCATTAATTTCAACAGTTTGAAGCTTGAAAACAAGAGCTGACAGAGAGCGGAGTGGCGGCTGCAAGGCTTCAGTGACTTGGCATCAGGAGAAAATGTGGAGTTCAGCTTTATGCAAAACAGCAGTGATTCTGTGCCATGATGGTTAACTGAGGGGCAGATATGTCACCATACGTTGTTCTGCTTCAATACGCCTTTTGACATTAGTTCCTACCTGTCAGTTCCTATTAATTAGACAGGGAAAAGCTGCCTGTAGCCAAACTAGCTGTACTTTTCAACACAGCTATTATCTGCTGACGATTCTTCCAAAAACTCCAACTTCATATTAGAAAATGACATGGTAATGACAAAATATGTACGCATTTATAGGCGATTTATCCTTTTGGGGTTTGTGTCTCAGTAAAAATTCCACATGAGCAGTAATGCCCACAAGCACCAGCAGACAGGCTGGCCACAACTGACTTTTTGCTGCTTACCGCATAACAAAGAGAGAGAAATAAACACAGTTGATGAGAGGCAAAGAGCCATTAATTGAGAGAAAATGCGTGAGAAAATCTGTGAAGTGAGAAAAATGCCTAAACTGGAAAGTGCTTCGACACAGGAAGGGAAGGAGGAAGCTGTTAATGTCTACACAGTCCCATCGGACAGGAAGCCAGAAGTGATGCATGTGCGTGTGCGAGCATGTGTGTCTGACCTGGATGTGTGGATGTGTGTTATGATCTATAAAGTGTCTCATTCGTCTAATACAGGCTGCTTATGTACATTAATTCAAGTGTGTGTGTGGTGTGGACACAGGTTGGCCGATACGATGGGTGTGACTGTGAGATGATAGGAGTTCATCAACCATCAGAAATGTTCCTGAACTGTTTATCCTGTGGTAGCGACCCAAGTACCTCCAGCATGAGGTCACTGCAGGCAATGTTGGAAATCAACGAGCTTTATTGAAATCTTGGATTTCAATATGATTTTGCATCAACATGATGACATGACTTAACCTTCCAGCTATTCCAGGTAAGTTGATTTGTTCGTTTATCCAAAAAAAACTCAGTTTCTGGTGATTTTCTACATAATGTAAACACTTTTTTGTCTCAATTTGACAAAAAAATGCTATGTTTTTCAGAGCATACCTCGTCTGCTGAGGACTACTACGGGTCATGGTTGAAATCTCTGGGAAAGGAGGAGGAGGAGCTTGACTTTTCAGGGATTTTACTCACAAGATTTTCAAAATCAGCAAATCCTGACAGCTTATTTTATTCCCAAATAGCTCCTCAATTTACCATCAAAATCAGAACTCAACGCACTAACTTTTTCCAGAGCTTTCAACTGAGCAAACTCCATCTGCTGAGGAAGACTGCCAGATGTATTTAAATTCTTTTGGGTCAAATGCTGTTTCCATGGCCAGGAATGAACTCTGCAATCAAGCATCTTCACAAAGTGTACTATAACCCGACATGTACTGATACCATGATTTCACGTGATGGCATGCGTGGAAAATGTGATGAAAAGACGAGGGTGGGTTGCATTTTACACATGAGGGGAATTCCCCTCTCTCTGAATGCAATCCATTTTCCTGCAGAACTGCTGCGGAGAGGAGAAGATGGTGAGACGGATGGACGCTTTGATGGATGGAAGTGCAAGATCGGGTTAGGCAATATGTTCAAATTTTCCAACCGTCCGCTGCCAGCCCAAAAAAACGCCAGTTGGCAATATATTGGAGTAGGTGTGTCTTAGGCATATTCTTATATATATGTTTTCTTTATTAAACAAAAAAATACACCCCTAAACCTTTCACAGAGCTAACACAAGCCTAACTGCCTCATTAAATCATAAAACACACTTCATTCAGCTCAACACAAAATCTAACTCATCGAAAACATCTTTGTTAGTCACGCCGCTGTTCACAATCACCAGCTCTATTTGGTTGAAATAAACCCTTCATTCACAGTTAGATGTAAAAAAGAAAGCCTAAACATGCTGTTTACCCCGCTGCCTCTCTCTGGCCTCTTTGTGTTTCTGGGTTAGCTCACTGGGCAACAGCTTTCACTCGTTCGAGGCAGATATTAAATTTGCAAAATCAAAAATTGCCAAAAAACCCAACCAGCAATAGACCAAGCTAACTACCAATAGCTGATTTATTCCTAATTGCCCAACCCTGGTTCAAGAGCCTCTTAACCACACTAATTTTGCTAATAGATGAGGCCGAAGGTCAAACACTGAGTTTCCACAGGGGATCTCTGAGCTTGTACACGCATTCAGAGAGTGGATTAACAGCGAGGCAGTGAAGTGTCTGAGCAGCGCATGGCTCTTTGACATGAAAAGTGCATTGAAGGAGTACGTGCCACAGAGACACCAGATCAAGACACCGAAGACAACATGTTAAGATGGGAGGTCAACTATTTAGCCGCTGTGCTGAAGGTCTGTGACAGGGGCCGACCCAGATCTACCCTCCCATACTGCAGAGCCACAGAAGATGATGGATGGCGAAACTGAAGCGAAGACAGCAGTGGGGGTGAACGGGGGCACTGAAGGCCGAGCAGCACAGCATTGAGCTCAGAGCTTGGGCGTCTTTGGAAGCCTTCAAAGTCAAGTCTCTTCATTTTGCTAACCCCTCTGAGCAATGCTATCAGTGCTGCCAGTGCGGCCTTTTCACCATCCTGCCGACATGAATAGCTCCCTTTGTCGCAGTGAAATTCCACTGGCAAGTCTCTAATTAGCTGGAGGACTCCTCCACTGCAGACCTGCATGGGCAAAAAATGCAGGGCACAAGGAGAGGTAGCTCGGTGCGAAGGGTGCCGGGCAGACAGTGCAGGGCCTGAACGGAGACGCAGTCATACGATGCTCTCCTGCTGGAGCTGAAACTAACCACAGATACAATGTGAGTGCTCTGAGTAGGGGAGGAACAAGAGTGTGTGTGGGAGAATGAATTTCTCAGTCTCCATGCTGCGTTGGTTTTCAAGGCAGGAATCTGACAGATGGTTAACCAGCACTGAGATGTCCGAAACCAATACGAATCGTCCAGTTGGTATCTAGATTGAATTGTTGGTGCGTGACTGATGTTCAAATAAGCAACAATTATTCTGCCTGGCAACAGCTGGTGATTAGCAAAATATCTAATTTATGCTAGTGTGACCTGTCCAGCCTCTGTGGGTAGAATTTAAAGGGAAAATTCACCAATATCACAAATAAAGGTCTGTTTAGCCATGACGAAGAGTATTATTCAGTCTGTTCAGTCTACTGTGGATATGAAGGAATAAAATAAAATAAAATAATGAGGATAAAAACAACCCTGATGACATCACTGTGACGTCATCAGGGTTATCAGGACTTCAAATATCTGCATTTCACACTGTGGACATGAAGTTTGAAAGATGGGGGGCATGAGTAATGAAAGACACTGAGGTGCTTTATGGGAAATGTAGGATGCAGGATTAAAGCTGACTCTACACGCCAGGATATTTTTTTTTTTAATCTGTCTTGCATGAGTCCCAAACTTTATGGACATCCAATACTAAACTGCTGGAGCACCTTGACGTATGTCCTACAGGTATGATGCATTAGCTTTGTGTAACATAAATGGCTTCACAGTTGCCTCGTGTGTTGTGTACTATGTATGAAACTGTCGGCCTTGTGCACATGCTGATCGGTGTCCTGTGTCAAGTTGGATGTCAGTAGCGTTAGTGCGGCATGTGATCACTTGTGTGCTATATTTGCACTGACTGGACAGATATCTTATATAATGTATCTAATCTGATCCTGGTGCAATGTCACTTAATACAGTGCACTATATGACACAGGTCTGACCATGGATCATACACTGCATATGATCAAAAACCTTCCCGAGTGATTGCACCTAATTACATATTTCTTCTATTTTTATCAGACTCACCCCTACAAAAATATCTGCGCAACAAAAACACCATCATTTAAAAGCCTGTTGGCCAAAAATCACCTGATGCTCACATCTGAGGAGGCAGCTACATCAGATGCATCAACATTAAAGTCAGGGCGGAGCAAGATGTAAATAGGCAACTTCCTATTTCCTGTTAACAAAGCGACCACAGGTGCTGCGAGTAAACAATACGAGCTTTTGTGGTTGCAAAGGCTAATGCAAAGTGCAAGGCTGAACCTGAGGTACTGTGAATAACAAGCCTGGGAAGGAATACAACAGCAGTGAAAAGAAAAATGTAGATGTAATTAGTCAAGAGAATATTGATCCCTGGTTTAATTAAGAAAATGTATTGCTAATCTTTGCTTTGTGATCAAAATGCCCTGCCAAAGAGGCGCAGCATCTTAGCAGGAATATCTAATTATCTGATAGTTCGAAACCAGCCAAGAAATGTTCCAGGAAAAGAGGGATGAGGTGGGGGGTGGGGTGGGGCGGGGGGCTTTGATAAGAACCATCAAAGGCCGAGTCTCATGCTCACCATGACTGATTGTTTGATGCCTATCTGACCAAGTTTGCCCTCCAGGTCCCAACATCACCAGTACATCTTGAAAATTTCAGAGACACTGTAAAAACCTTCCTGTAAATACAGTTTGTGATGTTTTAGCAATGTGCCTGCAAACTCTGGTTTAAGCAAGTTATAGGACTGTCATTTAAGTGTTTGCTTCAATCCAACAATGACGCCGATCATTAGTTGGTGCAAATCAGGAGGTAGTTCAGTTTCTTGACACTGCAGCAGAGACCCTGGAGTCTGCTTAAAAGCTCTACGTTTCCAAAGAAGTGACTTTGATGCACGCTGCAAGAGGAAAGTTGTTTTGCTTCCCCTGCCTCCTCTAACAAACGCCAAAGTGAAAGCATTACAAATATGATCTCACCACATACAGTAAAATACCCACAGAGGACTTGAGGAAGTCTAAAACAGAAGCAGAAAAAGTCTTCCCACTTCAGAGGACATTCAACTGAAAACATCTTGAGGGTGAATTCTGTCAGTGGGCCCCAAGTTCACCACTACACCCCCTCTCTGGTGGCAAATGTAAGGCTTTGAACTAGAGGCTGGGAGGGGTGCGGGGAATTCACTGGCCTGTCAAGGCTATGAATGATGGTGGATGGAAAAGATCAGATCCTGCCTTCAGGGGGACGGTGTGATGATGCACACCATTCAAGTCGCACAGAGATCTGGCTCTGGGGGTGCAAAATGTCATCTTAACATACAAAGGCCCCAATTACACCTGCAATTTCAGCAAAACAGATCATTATCAACCATGACATTGGCAGGCAGTTGTAGACGCATGAGTTGCCTCCAGAAATACTTTGAGGTGCTCTCTTGACAACTCAATGTTTTAAAGTGGGATGCTCTTGTGAAGTTAATTATAAGCGTAATGGTTTTGATCAACAGGCTATCCTGGTTCGATGGAGGGAACATCTTCCAGCAAAAATGGCCGCCAAGATTCCACTCTGCATCATTCATATTCTTGTGGCTGGTCTGGGCTGAGCCCTTTGATGATACACACGGAGACGACTGAAAAGCATTTATCAAAAAAAAAAAAACATCATCTTTATATTATGCTTATTTATGTCATTGTATTGCAAATCACACTTTTTATGGAAATGTTTGCGTCATCTGGACGACGCTTTGCGTTCTTCCACAATGACTATTAGTGGCCAAAACAAAAGGAGGAGGGGGGAATACCTAAAAGAGGGGGAACTTTTGTTGCATGGACTTAGACACAACCAGAAAAAAAAGAAACAAATAAACAAATAAACACGGCATCCAAGTAGCCACCAACGTGTTAATGTCAAATTCAACATGCTAACTAGCAAAATAAAGAGCAAAGCAACATAAAAACGTAAAAAGGATGGCCTCCATCCATCCTTGGGCTTCAGTTCTGAGGTGAATCCTGGTTTGTACTGGCCCTCAAAGCAGTCCCAAGTAAAATGATTAGCGCACAAATCTAGACTACGTGTTTTCCAGGTGTTGTTGTAGTGACATTTCCAGTTAGATAAGTTCATCCACTGGCTCTTCAATTCTCAGACGCTGGGAGCAGAAGAAGACTTTTGTGTTGGTTCTTGCGGCCGACAACAGAGAAATAAGTGTGCGTTGCTCGTAATGTTATCTTCACATCTTAATGTTGCCGAAGTTGGTGTTGTAGTGAGGGAAATAGCAGTTAGCGGGTGTAACTCCAGTTCTATGAGTACATGTGTAGCCCAAGGCTCCTTGATGGCTCTTAATTTCCTAAACCAACTCATTGCCACCTGCGCAACATCTCCTGCTTCCACCACACTTGACCTTAAGCCACCTCACTTAGTCAAAGTAAGAAGTAAATTAGATCGAACATCCAGGGCCCTTTTCGATCTTCTTCTGGAAGGAGACAGACCACAGACAGCCTGCGTGAACCAGTGACACAATGAGAAAATAATGTGAAACAATTGCTGCAATTTATGAGCATCAGTGCCAGCAGCCTGAGGGATCGCTTGTCTGGCATGAGAGGAAGACAGAGTGAGTAAGACAACAGGACGGAGATGTAATCACAGTCTACTCTGTAACTCGTGGACTTCTGGCTTGGACTAGAGCGGTGCACAATCTGTGTCATGAGGGTATTCTGAGTGTTTTTTAAAATACATTTATTTTGTATTATTTGTGAGCACTGCCAAAAAAATGTCCAAGCCCACAGCAGCGCTCTGGCTGAGCACTTCCAGCACCGACAGTGACGGAGGAGCGAAGCTGCTGCTGCTGACATGCTGCCTTTGCTGGGAAGCCAGTTTAAGAAGACTATAATCACAACAATTTACAGTGAGGAATAAACTGTAGTTCACATGAGAGGAGAGAAAAATGGTGGAGGAATCAAAATACTGCGACCGCCACAGCTTCTCAAAGTGATTAAAAATACCAGGAATTACCCAGTTTCCAAACAACCTAAACTAATGAACCCTGATGCAACTGAAAATCTAGCAAGTCATTTCAAAGAACAGAGCTGAACCTTCCCATTTAACGAACCGGAGGAACAAACTTGCAGCTGCAGATCCTCTCAATTTACGTGATGTGGTTTCTACAAACGACCTGTAGGGGGGAGTTATTAATGACCAGGCTTTGTAGGCTAGATTATAATGTTTATGAATCAGGATGAACTTTCATTGCCGGTCAAGCTTGACCTTGTTCAGGTTTCACCACACTGACAGAAACCTCTGTTCAACCATGAACCGTATGGAATGAGGGCTAGCTGCTGCCCTCACTGACTGCCCGCTATGACGTGTGCCTGTGGTCTGCAAAAGCATGATCAGTAAAGACACGGTATGGTAGAACCACAACATGATGGCCATTGCATGACAGCAGCGCACACACGTAAACATGTCTTTTCGGGAATCTGTATTGCCCATCTGGAACTGATGTGCGTTATGGAGACAAAAAAAAAGTTGCTTCGTGCCATTTTAGCTGTTTCATGTCAAAAACAAAAACATATTCTGGGGTTGGATGAATTCTTTCAGCTTTCCTATAAAGATTGAGATGCAGCCTATAACATCAGGAATCAATTCTCAAGCCTTGTGCACTGTGTGTAAAAGTGGATAAAACGATTTCTTCACACATACATTAATGTGCATCCCCCCACACCCAAAGACACACACACACACGCACACACACACACACACAAACCACAGTAAATGTCCTTCAGGCCATCTGTGTGTCAATCTATTCAGGTTGGGGCGGGAGGGGGTGACAGCATGTTCATAGTGTCACTCCAAGGGCGGTCGTTTTGTCCCGGTGAAAGACTGGATTCACTATACGGGCTGTCATAAAACGCACAGCACTCAGGAAGAAGATGACCAAAGAGAGATGAGGAGGAGGATAGCAATAAGGAGAGAGATGACGAAGATAGACAAAGAGACTGAAAGACGGGGGGGACACAAGGCCTCGTTGATGAGGGGCTGCACAGCTGGATGGTTCAAGGAGACAGAAGGGTGGGGGAGTGAAGGCCATGGCTAACAGGGAGAAGACAATGTAACAGGGCTTGTCAAAATGAAAATTTACTGTCAGTCAAGCTGCAAATAGCTCTGCTCCATGCCCTCCACACTGCATTTGCATGAAGTATGTGCTCAGAAAGAGGGAAAGGACCACGGCGAGAGAGGAAAAAAAGAAGGTGAAGCTCTAGAAATCCTCTTCTGTATTTGGGCATGAGATGAGTCACACTGGTGTAAATACAGAGCTCGTATTACAAACACGTTGCGTTTTTTTGCATTCGCTTTGCATCCACTGAAGCAAACAAACTGTATGGAACATGAGCGTAATGTCCTGCAATGAAAAATGCAAAAACTTTTTTACTGCTGATTGAAATCTTACAGATTTGTCTTTAAATAAGCCAGATGAGACGAAGCTTGAGAGGAGTGTGAAGTCATTCTGTCGGGTCTCACAGATAATCTGGACATTACTACGCATGTCCCAGATGTGTTGCTGATCCACACGATCTGCTTCAGCAGGCAGGCGTGGAGGACCTGTTCCACAGAGCCTCGCAGGCGTTATGTAAAGCACTCTGAATTGCCACTGTTTATCAAATTTGCTATACAAATACACTTGTGCCGCCATTCTTGAGACGCCGTTTATCCTCATCACATACTGGTTTGAGTGATTTTAATTTACCATTTCAGACATGCTGTTAACATTAGCAGCGCTGCACTTGGTTTGTGTATGTAAGGAACAGAACATTCTTTGTTGTAGTTTCTCCCTGATGGCTCGTCCCTGTATTTTTAATGAAGAAGTCAGTTCAGTTGTGTTCTGAGTTAGAGCCGTAACTTCTTGTTTGCTCAGTATTAGCCCTGTTTTTCAGCGATCCACCGGCAGTTACACCAACAAGCCTCTGTTAGACATTAGCTGACTTAAAGCAGAGTCAAAAACTATCAAAAACCCAACATGATGCTAACTGCACTGAACAATTCACTTGCTTCTGTTGGATCTTCTAGGATCTAAACTAAAGTTAAAGCTTCAATTCCAGCTTATTACAACTTGGATCTGACAGTATTTTCATAGTTGTAGCCACTTTCTCATTTATGAACTCACAAAGTTAAGATGAGCCAACATTGCGACATAGCTAAAGAGACATCATAGGAGACAACAATGTTATGATAGTTGACAGAAATGAGGAAAATAAGATGTTTTTGTTATTTCTGACCTACATTCCTACAAATGTTTATCCCCGTTCAGCGATCGGCTGATTCCAAACTCGACTCTTCTCCTTCTTTGCAAACCATAAATATGTTCATGATACCACAAAGAGCTTCCCTTCACAGGATCCAGGAAGGAAAAGGAAGGAAGAGGCTCAACAGGTGCGTGACAACAGCTGGGCCCCACCAAAGCTCAAGACAAGCATCAAATCACCCCGGCCTCAGACCCAGAGCCCGGCCCAGAACAGAAGCTATCATCGTGGAGGCTAAATGCGATTAGTGTCCAGTGGTAATCTACGGCCTATTCATTCCTGCTTAGAGTAGGTGACACATTTGATTCAGAGGATTAGTTCACCTCTCCTCATGGTGCAGGGGAGGGGAAATCAAAGGGCCCACATTAGGGGTGCAGTGAAAAAAGGAAGGAACTGCGTGGAAGAGGAGGAAGGAATATCAAAGAAACAGAAAGGGGAGCAGGAGCCATGAGCCCAACACTCTTCCATAATTAAAGCAGACAGTTCCTTTGTGTAGCCATGTCATTAACATAACCCAGCACACTGCAGGGGCCATGGGTGCACCGGGTTCTTTAGTTAGTGCCTTCAGAACATATGTGATGAGAGGCCGTAAGACACGAGGAGCCGTCTGATGCTTCAGATTCCACCGCATGATGAGTTTCGCATTCGAAACTTTACGACTGCGATTTCATGAGTCTAATTAAGCGTTGAAACGAAGCTCAGCACACACCAATTTAAACAGGTGCATTATCCCGAGCAAGAAAAACTCATCACGGCAATCATGTGCATGTCCATAAACAAGCCCGTGCAATTTAGCATGCAATCTTGCATGCACATATAAATATAAATACACACTGCCACCGTCTATTTAGCAGCTCCCCATTAAAACTGTGGTGTTTTATGACACAATAAGAGCCATTTAGGAGTTAGTGGCTGAGATTATCCACACAGGCTGCCACACAAATTACTGAGGGGCCATGTGACCCACCACACTGTCACATGTGGCTATGGGTAGGTTATCTATGGCTCTCTATCTGTCTCTGGCCCATCTGCAACCGCTTTTGCAGCCCAAATTCTGCTTTTGTTTGAAATTGAACCTTTCCTCTCTTCCGCTGCACAAATAGGAGATGCGCACACACACACACACACACACACACACACACACACACACACACACACACACACACACACACACACACACACACACACACACAGATCTGACAGACTGAGAGCTATAACATAAGTCACTGGAGCAAAAGTCACATGTGTGTGTCCACCTGGGTTCACACAAACGCTGGGGCGAGGAATGAAAGCGTTCGCCCATAATACCATTTCTGTTCACGATGGCGCGCCCACACAGCTCACTCTCTGCAAGACACGTATGTTCCGTGAGTGCAGCCGGAGATAAGATCAACATAATGGCAAAACAATTGCAAAAGGCAAGAATCACTCACACTGTATATTATTTTAATCCACTGCAAGACGAAGAGCCGTGAGTTTAACAGAAGTTCACAGCGAAGCTGATGAAGCTGTTATCCAAAACACACACACACTAAGCCTCAAAACACACAAAGCAGCATGAGCGCTTCCGCACCATCATTTAAATGTCAAGCAGCCATTAAATAGCTAAATGTTTACCTGCCAGAACAACAACAGTTAGGAGTTCAAATGTCTGCAAGGAAAGAAGAGAACACCTCCGCTTCACTATCACAACAGAACGTACTGTGCTTTCAGCGTATTGGTAAAGCCTTCCAAGAGAACACATCACTGTGTTTAGCAATATTGATCATTTGTTCCATCCACAGAAACAAGAACAAACACTCGGAGGGTTGCAACGCTTTCGTTTTTAAATGTCGGCTATAACGTAATAATCACGTTAAGAGGAGCTTCCACGGGTTCATGTGTTCTTTCCGCAGGATGGACCATAATACAGACACACTGGTACCAGAAGCTGGAGGAAATACTGGTGTCAAAAAAGTTCTTCATACAAACAAAAATATAAACAAGATGCTTTGAGTCACTGTACCACGGAGTACACAACGCTAAGAGACACGGCAAGAAAGCAGCTCACAGAAATCCTTCAGCACAAAACCTTCATTTAACTGAAAATCTGAACGTTAGCAGTGAGTTGATACAGATATCACACTGTCATGGTAACCACACACACACACACACACACACACACACACACAGACTTTGCAAAGCCCTTTCAAGCCTCCAACTACTTGTGTGTCCATGTGCTGTGTCTTTATGTGTTTTTCTGGGCTCTGCTTATTCACTGCTTTCCTCTGTGGATTTTCCATTTTCTCTGCATCAAAGTGCACAGCGGTGGCATGTGCTGTCAGCCCTACGAGGTTTTTCTCTGTCACGTTTTGCATGTGCCGGCTTTGTTATATGGTCTCCTCAGATATAAGTACACAGAGGCAGAGACAGGAAAGAGGGAGACTGAATTTAGAGCGTCAAAGAGAGACAGCCTGACAGAGAGTGAGTGAAGTTTAAGAAAGGCCGATGAAGGCAAAAAATGAGAAAGTGCACCAGAGTGAGAAAGAAAGGTTAAAGACACACAGAGACGAGTGAAAGTCGTTTTTGTCAAGATTTCTTTTCTTTGTCTTTATTAAAAATGGAAGTGTTCCTGGGGTTAGCGATGAACTGCTGCACTTGCAGTTGGATTTTCAATCTATTGTGATTACCAGAAAAATGAAATAAAAACTCTGATTTATCCACAATCGCTGTACAGAGGCTGCTCAGGTTTATTCCTCATCCACGGCCTCCTCACACTCTTCTCTGATGCCGTTTGAGTTGTCTGAGCTCTTCCTGTCCTGCGACGGTTACAGCCATGTCTGGACTCGCCCCAGCGACCGGACTGATGTCGTGCTAATGAGATTTAAGACATTATCTTAGCTTAGAATAAATACCACTAACAGGGACACAGCTAGCCTGTCTGGCTCTGTCGAGAGGTTAAGGAAATCTGCCCACTAGCACCTAAAAAGCTCATTAATTAGCATCATATTTGTATAAATTATATGAAAAGGACAAAGTCGTGGGGCACGCTGGATTATTTCCTGGAGTCTCATTGGCTGACTGGCACAACATTTTATTTATTGCACAGATTGAACAAACAAGATATGAGGTGCTAATTGGCGAACTCTGGAGGTGCAGGTGTGTTTGTCACCTCTGGACAGAGCCAGGCTGTTGTTTGCTGCCTTTCTGCTGCATTGTCCCATGCGTGGAACAGCTTCTTCTGAAGGCTGCTCATAGCTGAAATATGACACTAACACAGATATTATGCTGTTTTATAATAAAAGAAATTCACCATCCGTGTCTCGACAAATGGAGTGACGTGCAGGATAAACTGCTGGTGATCATTCAGTCACGGGCATCATTACTGATGTCATTCTGAATGTTTTTGCACTTCTGCAGCTGAACCTGGATGCTCTGCTTTCCCCTCGGCTCTATAAGAGGAGAAGCTGTGTTACACTTCTGGGCTGAGCCTCCACCACAGCTATGCCGTAGGCGCCTACAGCCAACTCTCTCATCCGCTGTCAAACAGACGCAGAGCGGTGACAACAGTGGCACAGAGAAGGTCTGCAATAAAAACACTGTGCCAGGAAACGCGAGCGACCTAAAAAACCCATCGTAGTCATTGTGGTGTCTGCGCAGGCTGACTGGCCTCTGCATGAAGCCTTCAGAGAAGAAAGAAACAGGGTGAGATTATTTTAAGACGCTGCCAATACGACTGCATTTTGCTTCAGAAGTTTACAGACTGTAAAGACTGTGATGTTCATTCTTACAACCCTGATACCGAAAAATGAGAGATGCCTAAAAACAGAGTGTAATCATTAACAGACAAACAGTTTTACAAAGTCCTCCTGAACGCATGTAGAAACATCCTTCATCCAATCATGTGTTCACAAAGAGGTGAACTCGCTCCATCCTCGCCTGTGAACAGCTGAGCTTTCCCAGGATGCCCCTTTCATACCCAATCATGACACTATCACCTGTTACCGACGAGCCTGTTTACCTGTGGAACGTTCCAAACAGGTGTTTTTGTTCCACATGTTTCCCAGACTTTGAAACATGTCACTTCATCAGACTCGGAATAAGCAGATATTTACAGAAATCAATGAAGCCGATGAGGAAAAGCATTAAATACACTGACTTCGTGCCGGTTTCAGTTGAGTTGACGTCAAAAAGGATTAAAATGATCACATTCTGCAGAGTTTAGTGCATCTCGTTCACATTTAATGACGAATTTGCCTTTGTTGCTTAAAAAGGACATTTTTTGCAGTGAATCCCTCAGTCATGCTGACACGACTCTGCTTATCAGTAAAGTCATTTATTAAGCAAACATTTGCTTCTCAAACTAAACATTTCCTCTTTTCTTTGTTTTGTATCATTTTAATTGAATATTTGGGTTTTGACTGATCATTAGACAAAACAAATATGAAGTCAATGCGAGAGGCATTTTCATTTTCTTCAGACATTATATAGACCAAACAGTTAATCAAAAAAAAAAAAGAAAGAAAGGAAGAAAGAAAAGAGTAATATGTAATGCTCCACAGCCCTGCAGCTAAACTGCACAAACTATAAATCAGCCGAGAGACTGACTGAGAAAACATTGCGCAGTCAGCAGCTCTGCATCTCCACGAGTCGTTCCACCTTAAGAATATTACCCAACGCCCTCCATACATGTTGAAACCCTGCCTCAGTCCACAGATAACATCTCCTACTGAACACCCCTGCTGTACGTTAGAGTAACAAAAACTGTTCTGCTCCATGATAAATCCTTTCATTTCACCGTCATGTCATAAAAGCAGAATTCTGTGGCAGGACTTAGTGCAGACACACCCTTATTTGTCTGCTTGGCTCCAGCTTTTAATGCTGCTCTGCTGTGCACAGTAAAGCGTGTGCAACGTACAGTACATTATGTACTTAACCATGGCATTGCACTGGGCTGCAGTCCCAGGCTCAGTAATCCTCTCTCTCTCTCTCAGAGTCAGGACATAGATAGGCGAGGTGTCTGCCTCGCTGCCTATTCGTCTGTGAACACTGATGTCAGACTGCATTGTCCCCGCTGGAGAGGTGACACCGGCGGATCTATACCATGAACACGGGGAGATCTTCATCAAGGGAGGCCACGAGCATAGGTCTGTGTTCCAGCTGACTGCATGTGAGATGCTGTTACAGCCCGCTGATGCTTTCTAGTACAGTACGTCTAACAATATTATAAAGGTGGCAGCAGGGGGTTATTTGAGAGATGACAAACGCTCACATGAAATCAGAAAAGGGCCCTCTTTGACACTGTGGACATGTTAAAGAACAGGAGGCCGTCTTTGCCCTCATGACTGGAACGAAAGGAAAAGTTTCCAGACGTACAGCGGGGGGGGGGGGAACATCATTCTGAGCCATTTCACTTAAACGTCCGGTGTGAAGGATTGAGGGGATCTATTGACAGAAATGGAATGTAGTAGTCTGAAAAGTGCACTGCCAAGTTTCTACAGAAGCCCAGAACAGACAAACCAAACACTCGCTCTAGAGAGAGAGAGAGTGTTTTCTGCAGCCACCATGAGGAAAGAGGAGGTGAGGGGTATTCACACGGCTGCAATCTGCAACCTCACCACTAGATGCCACTAAATCCTACACACTGGTCCTTTAAAGGAACAGTTCAACATTTCATTTGGTTTCCTCCCTTGAGTGACATTCCTTTGAACTGACTGATGGTAAGCTGTGGAGCTTTGAACGAGATGCCGTATATTAGCTTATCACAGATATGCTGTGTCAGTGTCAGCGTATACAGGGAGGAGGTATGTCTGAGGCCATGCAGAAACCGTGTCTCCATTACAGTTAGTCCAACAGAGAGCACTGAAGGTTTGCTTTTAAGTGTTGCTCACAATCCTTTAATAGCAAAAAAAAAACACAAAAAATATTCATGACACTATATTTAAAAAAAGGCTGAAATGGTGACATCAGACTCAAAACACTGTTCTGTTCAGACTGGAAGCGGACGCAAACAGCTGGCCTGGCTCCTCTTAAATCACAGTGTTTACATCTCTGTCATGTCGGCTTTTAACAAATAAGATAAATCATGTTAATAAGTCAGTTTTAGATGTGTTTGCGGGCACATTTATCACTTTGGAACGAGCCAGACAAACCATTTCCCCCTGCCTCCAGTTTTTATGTTAAGCTGGTTCATAATACAACACTCACATGGCCATAAGCAGTACACAACGAAAGCACTGTTGGTCACTCTGCAGCTCTTACTGGCAGCACAGAGATCCTTTCTTATATCACTTTAGATAAAAGTGACTGGCATCAAATGTCTGGTCAGATTTCTAATCTGGAAATTTCTTTGATCGGACAATTCCTTTATTATAACCCCGCCAACTTTAAACAACGTCTAGTATATTATTTTAACATCTGAGAACGGTGGCTTCTTTCATTCAGTTACAAAGGAAAACAAGAATCACAGCAGCGTGCAACACTTTGAAACGACACGCAGGCCAACACACGAAACGCCGCCGTTAATTCTTTCTTTTAGTAAACTTCAAGCCAGAACTGTGAGACACAACTGAGTGCACAGCTCAGCTAATTGTTAAAAACAGGTGACTCATGAGAAACACAACCACTGAGGTCAAACTCTGGAGCATTTCCTGTCACACTTTAAACAGCGGTATTATAATTTGTATTTAATACTCTACAAGATCTGGAAAGAATGACAATAAACAGTAAATAAACTGTAGTAAATACACAGCAGTATTTTTCCCAATGGCTACAGCTGCTGAAAGACATTTAGGAGCTTAGCACAGCAGTTGATCTGAACTAACTTTGACTTTGTCATAAGTCCAGGCCAATTCCCACCTCCCTCCTCTCCTTTCTCCTCGCCAGATAAGCACAACAACAGCAGGGCGGAGGACTGGCGGGGGAACATACGGCCGTCTGACAGGCAGCAAGAAAAAGCGTCGGCGCTGGCAGCCTCGCACTAAGAGCGATGGCCCTGCCAAACTCTCTGACTGTGTACATGTGCTGCTGTTGCTTTTTTAAAAGCGGAGCAACAACAGCGCTGTCATGCATAGGGAAAGGTAGAACAGCGACTAACCAACAACTTCCTGTAGAGACGCAACACTCACTACTGTACATGTGCATTCTTTAACCTGCAGCAGCCACAGCAGAGAAAACTAAAGTTCCCATGGGCGAATGGATTAGTGTCGTAATCCAGTTATTTCGGGAAAAGGTTTTTTATTATTATTATACAGTTAAAGTTGGGGGAAATCCACCATGAAGGGTCCCTTTTGATTCGGTTTCCTTGGTAAATGACTCATAATGTTTTACAGTTGTGCTCTGGAGAGCCAGTGGGTCACATGACATACGTATATATGTATATATAAGTACAACTTTTGCTGCTGGACTCTATGAACGCCACCATCCCGCCATAGGATATCAACTACAGAATGACCGCTGAGCATTAGGTGCCCCATCAGAGCCAAAACTGAAATAAAAAAGCTCTACTGTCACTGTGGACCTTCCCCTGATACCACTGACACGGTACATTATTGATGGCTCAACATATGAGCTAGTATGTTTTGGCTGGATCGGGTGTCTGCAGCAGGGCGACACTACGAGGAGTAACTGTATGCTCGCCTTTTGTGTTCAGAGAACTGGAGATGTGACAGCTATATGATCTGTGATCAAATCTGTGATAACGCGGAAATACAGCTGACGTCTCCGAAAAGTTCTGGAGATGTTTCCAACAGGTAGAATAAACATGGACATGAATTGTAGAATATCAGATAGTTTCATCGTTGCCAGCTGAACAATGCCAGAGCGAGGCAGGCCTGTGATGTCTTCCAAAGAATATGAGATGTTAAAACACAGCCTGTTATTCAAAGACAGAAGTCAACAACCACAACAGCCCCGGAGGACATTCTGTGGTAGTTGGCATGAATACATTACTGGTGAAATGTAAGGTCGGAGAACAGCTACAAGACTTCCAACTGCCTGATGCAACCACTTCTACTGCAGTGTAAGGGGCCTTTCCGCTGCCTGATGATAAGGGGGAGCTGCCATTTTGTTTCACTTTACTCATTCAGTCTGACATTTTGTCCGTGTTAGCCACTTTGTGTTTCAAAGGGCCATTATCCTTGTTTTGTTTCATCCTAATCAATCATAAGTGACGTATCCATCGCACTGAGGAACACGTTCATTCGACTTGTGGGGATCTCCAGCTGTGGCGGCGGTTACACAGACCAGCCAACGTAACGCTTTCATGATGATCCAAGAGATTTATTTCTGTAACAACCTGTCCAGCTGTGTCAATCTCATCCCTGCTTGTCGCCCACTTTCTGGTCACTATTTTGCATGGACAGATATTTTGCTAGCGAGCTAGCTAGCTATAGTTAGCGGATAGCCAGCTAATCCTGCAAATCGCCACTGTGTCACCAAGCTGTACTCCGTACTCACGTTAGCCGATTTCTGTTCTTTTGCCACGTGACACATAAATTGCGCTAGCTTTTCATGATGATTGAAGAAAGATGTAGGTAAGTAGCGAGCAAACTATGCAGGAAGATGCCGTTCCAGTTCTTAATGCCGCCTGCAAAGCCATGAGCTGACACCTGTTTCTCTAACTGGGGGAAACAGTAGTCAATGAGCACACCTGACCTTTTTGAAGAGCAGAATAAGTTGTAGATGTGGGCGGTAGTTCAAAGGTCAGGAAAGACTAGATTTGCGTGTAACGCCCGGACACAAACACCCTGCTATCAGCGGCTCTGTAGGGCAGCTGAGTATGAGACAGCAGATCAAACAGAACAACTTCTAACATAATAATGACGGGAAAAAATTTTGATTCCTAAACAAGTTAGGAAAGAGCTGTTACTCATGTTTGGTTTTCAAGATAGGCCACAATGGGCTTAGACTGGATAAACACACTACCGTTTACAATGAGTGAAAATTGACTGGGAACAGAGGGGGCTGATGGATGGATTAGGGCAGCTTTACCAGCTGAAAACAGAAACCAGGATCACTTCACTGTAACAAAGGATGCGCCTTCACAGAAAACTTGTGATGTCCAAAGCCCTTCAAGCCACACCCGCACTCTTCCATGACACTTTTCATTGCTGTGCAGCCTAAATGTTTGATGCCTTTGTGAAACACTAAATTAATGCACAGCCATAAAAAGCCATGTGTATTACCACAACCGATTTCCCACTGAAAATATGCTAATCATAAGCTCCATGCTTTCCGTCCTTCTTTACTTTATTTGAGCGCCTGAGGATCATTTCTGATGTTATTTATGAATGCAAATGAGAGCAATAATCACTAGGCTGTACAGGGCCATTCTGCTGTGACACAAAAATATTAGTTTCTGCTCATTGACTGTATCATAAATAGTGAACGGAGCCACCATGATGTCACGCATTGGTCTGCGGACTACCGCTCTGAAGTTTTGCATTGTGGCCGTTGCTATCTAGGTTTTTTGGAGCCAGAAGCAATCTGATTGAGACCTCCCAATCACAAGGTAGCCATGCCCTAAAGCACACCATGCTCTAACAATTCATATTTCACTCTAAAAAGGACCATCATTTACAAAATGAGCATCGTCTTCTGTTGAAGTAGAGGTGAAACTAGGACTGGACTGAGACCATACACTCATCGGGAAAATGTTAACTGAGGTAATGAACCAAGTGAGAAGTAGAGTCCTTTTCCCATAGACTTCCAGACAATTGGACTTTAGCAACCAATGGAGTCGCCCCCTGCTGGCCATTAGAAAGAGCGAGTTGTTTGCATATGACATCACATCACTCTTTTGTTGTGGCACCAACGGCAGATGGAGGGTCGGAAGTGGTTTTCTGCATAGGCAGCATTATAACACACACTCAAAATACCGATGTTTTGCTTCGTTTCACGGTTGCTCAGATCAATCACAGGACCTTTGCGAGTGGTTAACCAAACAAACAACCGGAACATAAACGTCAACAATCAGCACCGCGGAGCTGAAAGTTTGCTGCTTGGTTAATGCACAGGACAATAAAGACGGTCATCCCGGAGCACCTTGGTACTGAGGCCGTGGACCCAACCGCCACCAAGAAAGTTGTCTGCCTCCATACTTCTGTCTGCTTTCATTTAGTTTCTCGAGCAGACCAACGTCTGAATGACCAGGTAGTTATTATATCTGCTGCCTAAATGGCAGCAAACTCTCACTTCAGCTGAAAAATGGCTCCTCTTCATAACGTAAGGGTCTCTAAACTAGCACAGCAAGAACTTTCCTCCTTCTCGTCCATTGTGGTTTTCACTTCCTGCCTTCCGTGTGAATCTAACCTCACATGACTGCAGACAACCTATACAGGTTTAAGGCCTCACTGTTCAGACCCGGAAGCTCTGCCTGCTTATTACACTGGCTATGGTTCTATTTTTCAACCTGACAGCGAGAACAGGCGAGCTGGGAGGGAGCTGGCTCTGCTGCGAACATGCGAGACAACACATCGGCTCCGCACATGTGTTCCGCCTCCTTCCGAGGAGCCACCAAACTGGGAATCTGAACCAGACCAAATACAATGGACAACCAAAGGCTCTCACTATAGAGGGATGAACGAGCGAGTCGAGGCAGGAGGGGCTGAGGTTGGCGCCACCGTCGAACTCACTAAATCACTGGACTAATGCGCAGCAGGCTTGTCATCTGAGCATCTCACACATGCACAAAAACACTTGAAAGCTGTCTTGAGAAGCTCCATACACGCTAAGTCTTATGTATATGAACCCACATAAAAGCAGAGCAGAGGGATCCATGTGTTGACAGAGCTTAGCAGATCTTAGCTTTACACCACACCAGTGCAATCAATCAATTAACGGCACTTTGTTAATCAGCAGGCGCAATCCAGATGGACCTACGTACTGGAGACAAAAACAGAGATGGAGTAGATGAGCCAATGAGACAAGAAGGTCATGCAGAGGTAGAGAGACGACAGAGGAGTCACGGGGATGAAGAGAGGACGAGGAGGGAGGAAAGAAATCCTCTTTTCGACTGCGCTTCAGGCTCCAGGATAGACAACATCTGTAGAACAAATTTCTTTCCGCTGTACTTTTTTTTCTTTCTGTCTTCTGAAAAAAAAGGAAAAGGCAGAGCGGAGATGACCTCGGGAAGAAAAGGAGTCGAGAAAAGAGACAAAACTGGAGCGCGGCGCATGCACACATATACAAAACCGAAGTTGTGCAAGCGCTTTCTTTGGGTTTTATGACCTAAAAATATTAAAGATCTTCTTCTTTTTTTCTTCTTGAAAGCAAAAATGATGTATAGGCCTAAAAAGAGGCTGTGGAATTGCCAAGCGGCCTTGATTTAGAAAAGATAAAGTACGTTACAAAAAAAAGAGGCTTGATCAGTTTTGGACAATTTGACACACTTTCTACAATTTTCCTCCTCTACAATAATGGTGAAGCACATAATTTGCGGTGGAGTATCTGAGAGTGTCGAGGCAACTGGAAGACGCTTTGATTATACTTTATTAGGGAATGGGGTGACTCATTTATATTGGGCTGCCTTTCTTTCCTCCCTTTGTTCTATCTTATACTAATTTTCTTTCATTATCTTATCCAGAGGGACTGTTTCTTCAGTTCACTGTTATACTGTAATGCTGTAATTGTATTATTAGGCATAACTCGCGACCATATGTCCCTGATATACAGACGCACGTAAATTACAAAGTAGTGAGAGGAAAGTAGATTTTAACAGGGGGCTGCGCCATCAACCATCAGTGAAGGAGAGCGAGCGTGAAGTGGGTCAAAAAGGTTAGTTAAACGCTGTTGGACAATTTATCAGGTCGTGACAAAAAGAAGACCAACTGGGAGTGAAAGAGTGAGAAAATGACAGACAGGGAGGAGGAAGGAGGCGGCAGCAGAACCTTTCTGGGACAGGTTGACTGTCGGCCTCCTTTGCACATACACAAACACTCCCCGGGGTCAACATGTGGGGTGACAGACGTGGAGCGAAGGGGCCCGGGGTGCCGCAGCAGCCTGTGGTTGATTTAGGACTTTTGAACGTGGGCCAAAATTCCTGAAGAACACAGTAAGGGGGGGGGGGGGGCAGCCATAAAAACCAGCCCAGGACTGGGCTATGAAAAAAGAGAGGAGAGAGGGGGGAAAGGGAATGTGGCGTGTGTGTGTGTGTGTGTGTGTGTGTGTGTGTGTGCATGTGCGCAGACATGCTGATGTCGCTATGGTGAAACAAGATTCTGGGAATGTTGGAATGGGAGAATTCCAAACGTGAACATTGGGGGTGCAGTGTGTGCATGCAGCCATACAGATATCCACTGGTTCGCATGAGTGCGTGTGTGTGTGAGTGAGTGTGTATCTCTGTGTGTTAGCACAGAGGCATAAAGGATATTTAAAGGAGCCACAATGGAGGCACAGCACAGGATAAGACAAAGAGGGAAGAGGGCAGGTCAGGGTCAAGGATGAGTGTGAGACGAAAGCAGGAGAAAGTGAGACTGAAAAGACAGAAGAGACCAAAAGAAAAGAAAAACAAGATCATAAAAAGGCTTCAGAGCCGTTTATGAGGGCCGGGTGTCAGCTGAGGATCCGGCCTCTTCGAGCCCTGAATGTGCAGCCGTTTGGAAACGTGATGCACGCCACTGAAGGAGCAGACACGTACAGTCTTAAGTGTTGATGCGCTCTCAAAGATGATCAAGACGAACTTAAATCACTGAGCTTCAAGGTCGTCACTCCATACACATTTTCAAGATAAGATCTCTGTGAGGGGGCTGCTGAAGAAAAACTGGCAATAACACCAGCTTTTCATTCATTTTTTACAAACTGAAGCGGTGCAACCTTGGCGTGATATCTCTTATTAGCACCTTGGAGGAGTGCGTGCTGTTTAGTGGGCAAAAAACACCATAACAGAGTTTTTGTGACATACGGGGCTGAAGGCCTCTAATCACACTGTGCTTTTTCTTGCTGTAACAACACAAAGAAGTTTGCAGATGTTCCAGTGAGAGCTACAGTTCACCTCTCCCATCCATATGCATTTCACCTTTATCTAAGGCTAAGCAAACACTGTTCCCTGCCTCCATCCATCCATGTAAGCCCCATTATAGCCTGCTGGATCAGAGAGCAAACAATTTGTTTGAGAACCTACAAAACTCCTCTTCCTGAGAATGAGTCACCTACCACGGGGTTAAGGCTCCTCTCATTTCTCTTGCTCAGCCACCAGAAAACTTCAGAAAACAGCCTCCGCCGATCTCTCAGCAGCTACATCATCCAGAGACCTCAAGTGGACCTACCACATAGACTCTGTAAAGAAGAAGGCCCAGCAGAGGTTATACTTCCTCCGACAACTCAGGAAGTTTAACCTGCCTAAGGAGCTGCTGATCATCTTCTACAATGCCATCATCCAGTCTGTCCTCTGCACTTCCATCACAGTCTGGTTTGGATCAGCCTCCAAACGGGACAGGACTGGTCTACAACGGACAATCCGGGCTGCGGAGAGGATCATCGGCGCGGAGCTGCCCTCTATCCAGGACCTGTACCGGTCCAGGGTCAAGAATCGGGCAGCAAACATCTCTGCTGACCCCTCACATCCGGGACACAAACTCTTTAAACTCCTCCCCTCTGGCAGGCGTTACAGATCACTGTACGCCAAAACCAGCCGGTACAAGGACAGTTTCTTTCCCCAGGCTGTCACTCTGTTGAATGGTTGACTTGTACTACCTCATATCACTTACTACCTCATATCATGCAACTTTGCACATTATCAGACCACTACTGCACTACTGCACTGTTAGTACCTCTCACCAGTTATAGTTTATAGTTCCATAGCCATAGTTATATCTTCTCCACTTAATTCTAGCTTTTTTTAGTTTATTTATTTATCTATTTTATTCTATTTTTATTCTATTTTGTAAATTTGTTAATTTGTGTCTTTCTGCACATGAGAGTGAGAAAACCGGAGTCAAATTCCTTGTTTTGTTTGCAAACTTGGCCAATAAAGCTGATTCTGATTCTGATTCTGATCTAAAAAACGTTTATCGTGACAAATGAAAGTCTGCATCGTACTCCTGCATTAACTACACCGACGATGAAGATCCTTGGTTATATTCTTTAAAATCCTTCCAGGGATAAAGGGTGTCATATATGCTGTGCAGCTGGTAGCATCTTGTGAGACAAATCTGTGATCCTGGACAGCAGAATAAAAGCGGCTCGACTTGACGGATAGTGATCGCAGCCACCTGTGGTCAGAAAGCCGGCGCTGTCTGTGCAGCCAGGTGCAGCCTCAAACAGTGATGACAGCTGACGCACAATTCAGAGCCCATGTTTTCTGCTTTCTCCATTTTCAATGTTTCCGACTTCTGTGTTTAATTTAAGCACATTTTGTCCCCAGAAAGAGCCTGTGATCATGTTGTGGATGAATAAAATTTCAACAAATGGGCGACAGTCCTCCTCGTGTACAATGGCTGACCGGAAACGGACGTAGCTTTTTCCCTTCGTCCAACAGAATATGCGACTCTGCGCATGCAGCCGCGAAGTCTTGGGCCAGCTCGCGTCTTGCATCCGCTGACATGGCTGCACTCTGAGAGTTTGTTGAAGGGATGAGCTCATGCTAGCGTGCCGCCTCGACCACTCTGAGAGCCTCTTCGGCGTGACTCTGTGTGTGAGCGTGTGTGTGTTTGACATCAAAACATAACAGCATAGGTTTTTTCTCTGTTCATTCAGCTAAATAATGTTATGGAAAACCCTGATTTTCATAAACTGCCTCTGCATTTTGGCAGCATCCACGATATTCCACGTTTTATAGTCGGTTCTGTTTTTATAAACAAATTCCGTAATTCCACCTCCTGCCTCGCAGAAATCATGGGCTCTTAAATAACACCAAATTATATGATGTTATAAAAACCCCTGATGATCTACTACTACTACTGTATTACTAATAGGCATTTAACAAAGACAGCAACTCACTGACAGTCAGTGCTGCGAACCGTCTGTGGATCAGTCCAGTTCTTCAAAAATGAATTTACGCGTGTTGTGTTTGGAGTGAAGAGTCGCGGCTCGGGTTTCACAATCTGCTTCAGTTAACTTAAATCTGCACAGAAACCAACCACGTCAGACCTTCTTCTTCCAAGTTTGCACGCTGATGAACTAAACAGTCTTTAACATGTACCTCTGTTTTTCTGGACGCGTTCATAACCGTCAGTCATATTTGTGGAGGGGCGATCCTCCGCTGGACCTCCATGATGGTAACAGATGTGGTTTCAGTGTGGTACACTTCATGTATGTGGCTGTACGTCGCTTCCCTAATGAAAATCATAAATACATCAAGTCTTGAAACCAAAGCCCTTCCCCTGAAAACAAACACATAAATCGTGAGTGAATCTGAGCACAGTGCTCCTTAACTCTGCTCTTGGTTACAGGCTCTCATGCACCTCAGCGTTAGCCTCGACCTGCAGAGATCCGATGGCCGGTTCCACTTTGAACCACACAGGAACCGGCTTGGTGAATCTGTTTCACACTGAGCCCCCCTTTTTTTCACTTCCTCTTTATCAGCACCTTCTATTTATAGCACCTTCACTGCAGCGGTGCAGCTTCGTACAGTATGTTCCATAAAACACCGGCCTCTCCTGACCACATCCCCCGGCATGCCTCTGCTGTCGTCTCTGCTGCTGCATGCATGAGCGTATGGACGGCAAGGAATCATCTAGACAGGAGGAGACGCACACAATGACACACACATACGAGGACTCACACACTGCCTTGGGCATGCACACATAGACATGGGGACACATTCAGAGACATCACACAAGGACGCACCATCGCAGTTAGGGGTAAACAGACGAGGACACACATGTAGAGTCAAAGATAGAGAATAATACACACATGGACACAGACTGAGATAAAAAGAGACGCACCAAGAAGAAGATAAATAAATACTACATTAAAGATGATGATATTGGGCGCTAAAGTCAGTGTCGCTATCAAAAATTCACTGGTTCCAGCCTCTGAAATGGGAATATTTGACGGCTTCTTCGCCCTCTGTGACTGTAAATTGCATATCTTTAAGTCCTGGACCGTTAGTTGCACAAAACAAGCAATTTAGAGACGTCGTCTCAGGTTCTGGAAACTTACTCACTATTTTGGACATTTCACAGACTAAACACTAAACCCAAGACTTTCCGATAATGAAAATAATCGTTAGCTGCAGCACATACATTACACACACTTTTGTCCTGAGCTGCGTCCATGCACGGGAGGAGCCAACCGCACACTGAGCCTTATGTATACTTATTTTCCTCCTGTGTTACTTACATCCTCTCTGCTGTGCAACAGTACAAAGCACGATACTTAATTATCCATATTTTTACCATGTAAAATTCCATTAGCAATATTATTTTTTCTTATTTTTTATACTCGACTTTTGTAGAAATGTACATATACATAGTTGATTTTTTTATTTTTAGTCCCTTTTATGTCCACGCTTTTGCTTGCTGTTTGTAACACCCTTATAAAATACAAATATATTATAAAGTTATATCTTATCTTATCTTACACTTCCAGGATGACTGATAATCTCCTGAGTTTCTGACTCTCTGGGCTCGTAAATTTTATTTGGGATATGACGAATGAGTTTTATTGAAATGCAGGACTGTTCATAGCAGTTCACACACGCACACAGACACACACACACACACGTACACAAACACACAGGTGTGTCAAACCACACTGGCACAATTTCAACTAAACTAACCTTGACAGACTTGGCCGAGCTTCCACACATGAGATGCTTTGCCAAAAGGCACGTGGGCAATTTAGATAAAACCTCAGCTGGCAGCGGAAAGCGAGATCAAACAAACAAAAAAAAGAAAGACGGCGCAAAGCAACAATAATGCATTATTGCTTGCATTGCATTAAAATGGGAAATGAAAAGCGAGCGTGAGCCGTCTCCAGTCGTTCGGGGCTGATCTGTACCACAGTGTGAGTCATACATCTGGCCTCAGCATGGCTTCTGTATGGCTCCCATAATATTAATGATATCACTCATGCCGGCAGAGACTGAAGCCTCCGCTCACTTAATGATCAACCAACTGTCAAGTAAAAGCCGGAAAAGGTGTGAGCTTGATCAAACTTTATGAGTTGATCTGTAAAAGCCTACCAGAGCTCTGCCTACAGGCATGGCGGGAAAACGTCCCAGTGTGGCTTCAGCGAGTCGTGGCACGCTGAAACCAGCCCGCTAGCTTATAGAATTGCATCTTTAATGAGAAGGTGCAGAACACGGTTCACTGAGCTGGAACTGGTCCAAATACAGTACAAAAGGTAGCCTGATGCATTCCTGCGCCCATCCCCTCTGTACCTGCTGGAGTGAGAGAACGTTCACTCAAATATACCGTGCATGTTTGTGCATGCATGATATCACCTGTATGTCCGGGGTGCTGGTTTTTAAGGTGATGTGTATCTGAAACACGGTTTAATAAATCCACTGTTAAAAGACTTACTTCTTCCCCTGTCTGTCTTTAATAGCGTCTATATAAAGAGACCGAACCCCCGCCCAAACCCTTCCACATGCCTGCATAAAACTCAAACCAGACCGTGCGAAGTGGCGCAGTAGAGCTAACAGTTGACACCACGTGGAGAGCTGCAGGAGCGTCCACTGTAGGTAGTGAGCCAACGTTCCTCACCCCAGGCGCTTTAAACTCTTCCCTCTTCTCCGCCTTTATTGGAGTCCTCAAAAGTTCACTTCATTTGTGTGGCAAAGGAGTAGGAGAGAGCAGGGAAGACTGGAATATTTGTGGCCTGCCAACAAAAGAGCTGGAATGTCCTTCTCTAAACTGGTTAATGCTGCCCACCACTCTCAAGCCATTTCTGCCCTCCTTTCCCTCAAGTCTGTCTCAAATGTTCCTGTTCTTTGTGTTTTTTTTCCTCATTTTTCTCTCTGTGTCTTTGCCCCTCCAGGAACGGCGGTCTGGTCTTGATTATGGAAATGTTCACTGTATCCAGAGCTTTGTAACCATGTTTACAGCAATTTGGACATAATAAACATGCTGACTACAGATATACTGGCTTTTGTTTTGAGTCTCTCAGAGGTGCCCATGGCCACAAAGACAGCCTTTCTTGGACAGAAGGGAGCTTTGAAATTAACACCAACTCTTTACACCCGCACCTCTGGACTGAGATTATTGCTCGCCAGAGTACACATTATCAGATCCTGCGCAACAAAGATATGTACACACTCCTATATACACTCATAAACATCCACTATAGAACCATATGTGCCAGCATGTTCTTGCACGTCCAACCCCTGAGCCAGACAAGCTGGGACGCTGTGCAAAACATAAATTAAAACGGAATGCAATCATCTGCGAACGGACTGCGTTACAGCGTTCCCAAGCCTATGTAGCAAAAATATCCTTTATAGAATTATGTGTTTCACAAAGTGGTGAACCTCGCCCCACCCTGGCTTGTGAGAATAAGCATATATTTACAAAAATCAATGAAGCTGATGACGTAAAACATAAATATATTGTCTATGTACTGTTTTCAATTGAGTGTATGTCAAGAAGGATTAGCAATGATTGCATCCTGTTTTATTTATGTTGAACACAGCGTCTCAACTTTTCTGGAGTCAGTGTACTCCCTCAGAGTATGTGCAATAATATGACCCACTTTCCCTCTAAACAAGACATACTGTACAGCCAACTTATCTGCACTGATGTGTTACTCATTAAACTTGTAAACCAGCAGATGCTCAGCTTTGGTGTCCCGAGCCAGAGGTGAAAGACACTGTGGGGTCTTACTTTGCGCCATACATGTTATCTTTATCTATAATCCTACACAAGTGAACCCTGACAGGGTGAGAGTGGGCACAAACACAGCCAGGGAGTGCAAATGAGAAAAAGGCATCTGGCGTGGTCGAGTACTTTGGACCCGTTTTCTCTTCCCACGTGAACGGCGGCGCGGCGGCAGTCTGGACTGTATATTACATATTTAATGTGGCAGGGGAGCAACTGTTCGAGCAGGAACTTGTGTTCATATCACTCTCTGCTGCACCTGTTCGGCGCCTCAACTTGGGGTCTTGGGGTGAGATGAAGTTGGAGGGGGGAGACGCACACGGGGAGGGAGCGAGGAGGGACACAGGGCGGCGCAGAAAAGGGGCCCTGATGACTGTTAGAGCTTATACACGTTGTGCATAAACACAGCTGTGATAAACACACACGCGGCTGCTTCGGATCTGTTGTTGTTCTTCACAGCAGATCAGTGACATCAGCGTGATTTACCGAAGTGTGACCGGATTTAATTTAAGAGAAAGAGGGATTCATCGGGCCGAGTCACATGACGAGCCACATAAAGTGACTACAGCGCATACTGTGTCCACGGCTGTCCACACTTCGGGGTTTTCCAGCAGCTATAGTTGTGCACAACTTTTAATGTTTGTTTTGCAAATGTAGTTACTGATTCTTTTCATCTGCAGATTAAAGTTTAATAACCCGAGTGTGAGGATGTGTCAGAAGTAACGTGGTAAAATAATTAGGCGACTGTTCGATGAAAGCACGAGCCCACTTCAGTGCTTTAGTACATGTTCATTACAATGACAACAAAGGGAGGTTGTCCTCACCGACAAGTTTGTTCAAATGCTTCAAACAACAAAGCATCTGGCTGAGAGACGCTCGTCACGTCCCGACATCACCAACAGTCAGTGCCGCTGGCTGTCGACAGGCTGTTTGCTTATAGGTGAATATTTCATGCACGTCTTTATTTCGAGTGTGACTAAAGTGTGCTTTGGTGGGAGTCATCGCGACTTTGCACTTTATGATTCCTTTGTTAAAAATATTCCAATAATAACAACACGCTCGTTAAGAAAGAACATGACGGGGATCTCTCTCTGTCTTTCCCACAACCCTTAACCACACATCATTAAACGCTCGTATTTTTTTTTTTTTTTTTTGCACATATAATGTTGTTGTGCTGAAACAGGAATCGTGATCATAAAGCGCCCATATGGGTTGTTTTGGAAGGCAAAGGCAAAGCATCTGTTTTGTTGTTTAGGTTGAAGAACTTGTTGAACTATGAATTACACAGATGGACCCAGAGCACGACAGAAGACAACAACAACAACAGCAGCATTCAGATATACTTTTAATTCATTGATAGTTTAGTCACATGTTCTGAAAGCCCAAGGAGGCAACAACAAACAGTCCACACCTCGAAGATGTGCAGCTCGCTAATGTGAACACAGAAAAAAGCAGGAAATCCTCACATCTGAGGATCTGGAAGCAGCAAATGTTTCGACTTTTTTCTTGATGAATGATGTATTGATGCAGAGCTGCAACTGACAAGCGTTTTTATTATTGATTCTAAAGATCTAATGATTGATTCTAATGAATTACTGTATAAAGCTTCAAAAACTTATCATTCAACTTACTACACTGTAAGACAGAAACAGTGTAAAATTCTCCCGTTTGAGAAGCTGGACCCATCAAATGTGCACGGTAATTTCTGCCAAACAATCAATGAATGGATTCAGCCTTTTTTATATTAATGGCTCATCGAACGGTTGTCGATTAATGCTGAAATTGCACGTTTATTCAAATTCTATCCGTTGCACTTCATACAGATGGAGCCTTTTATTGCTGTCAGTCCACACGAGACATGAGACGGAGACAACGAAAGCTATAAATGTTCACTGGATTGGGACACAAGCACTCAAGCACAGATGCATAAAAATTAAATGGCTACCCTGACAGACACCCAGGACAGTTTGCCACGATGTGATTACCACAGAGGTCGTGCGCACAGGTTTAATTTACACGCCCCTCCACCATGTTTCATTAACGTCTGTATCAGATGTCCTATCACGCTCTGTAATTAGTAATTGGGACGTCACAGAATCCCCTTAGACCCCAGGAACATGTAACTGCCACCAAAGGTTGAAAACACTGCACAGACAGGTAACCGCTGCCTCCAGGAGCAGCTAACGGTTTGACGGCTCTGCGGCTTTAACGCACAACAGCCTCAGTCTACGTAAACATCCTGCTATCTGAAATCAAGCTGTGGTAAAATACTCACAACATACTGGGCATTTGGACATCCACAGCACTAAAGAGCCACAGGGTTGTAGAAAATATTCCCGCTGTTCCAGTACGTACATGTATTCAAAGACCAAAGTTGTCAAAATGTGTTTTCCTGTCAAAGCAGCCGTCACTGCAGCGTCAGGAAACAGGAGCTCCCAGTGAAACTTGTGAACTTTGAACAATGTGTCCAGTCTGGTTTGCTAAAAGAAGCCATTCATTGTTACTCTGAAACTGGACAACACTTGATACAATCATATCTGTTTCACACCATGATATCCAGTTGGCTGTCTGACAGGAGCTGCTGCAGTGGCCCGAAATTCAGAGAGCACGCAGCACGAACGCAGCCTGTCCAAGCTGTGATCACAGGTTACCAAACAGAGGTCAAAGGGTCGAGCCACTGCCATAGCGAAAAGCTTTATTTCAGCATGAGAGGTGGACTTTCAAAGAAGACAGTGGGCTCTGTGGACAAGCAGCACAGCTGTGCAGCCTGTCCTTTGAGCTGCTGAGGATTTAAAATGAATGTCAGAGCTGAAAGGGAACAAGACTTCTTATTTTCGTTGTGTACTGAGACCCGGGCATGAATTTGTGATAGCCTCTTTGAAGGCTGAACACATCAATCTTTTACACGTGGGGTTTCTGAGCCAGACTGCAGCACCACCATGGCTGATATCACCAGACAACTGTAGCTCATAACAGATTTGTAAGAACTGTTGTGTCATGTTGTCAGACAAGTAACAGGAAGGCCGGTGGTGTGTTTGAGGGAGTTTAGAAGAAGTGCTGCCTTTATTATGTGCTGCTCTGTGGCCACAAAAGCAAAACATGTCCAAATAAACATTCTTAAAAGGATCCTGTAAAAATAAAGAGCAGCTGAATTATCTGTTTGTTTTAGCCCTCAACCACTGATAAGATCATCAGCCTCAAAACTCCAGCACTGGTCCCACCACAGGGGGCGCTGTGTAGCAGCAGTAGATGAGCAGGTTTTGGCATCTTGTACTCGACAAAAGCACAAGGACGCACCGGTACTTGCACGTACTTTGGTCAATTCATCAATCAGCTGATGGACAGTAAGTTAATCAATGACCATTCTGATCAAATGCCTCCCACCTCTCAGTCGCTCTGGATGTGGGTTACTCCCAGTACAAACAGGGAAATTGTAGAAATGCAGTTTCAAATAAGCAAACACATCCAGCCGTTAGAAACGTCATAAACGTACACTTTAGCTTTATGTTTGCACTCTGCGTTCAACTCCAATTAAATGAAAAACAGCTTTGAGAGGTGAGGGACAATATTATCAAAGGTTACACCACAAACCCTTTCAACTCTCTGCCAACTGTGGTTTGCACTTTCAGCTTGAGCCTTCCTTCTGACCCCAAACAAAGCCCGTCTTTAATCCGCGCTCTGATCACATGAGAATGAATGAAATAACAGAGCATCAACACAGAGCTGCAAAAGAGGAACATTTTGTATTTTGCTGAGAGGAGTCAAAAACCACTTCCCTTCAGTGAATGAGCGAGCTGTCCAAGAAACCGCACACTTTCATAAAATACCACCCACTCTATCTCTACAATGCAGCAACCTAACATTACAGCTGCATCTTGTTTATCCTGCACTGCAATAAAACCATATGGTGGGAAGCAGAGAGCCTCTTGCCCTTCACTACACAAAGCCCAATGCATTACAGCGCCACACCTCCACTGCTGCACTGCGACCCAGCCAAACCCCCAGGCCACCACGCAGGTAAAGCCACCTATCAGAGCATTAAGACAACCACAAATTAAGCCACACAAAGACAAACTAATTCAGCCCGGTATGAGCCAGCATCATTATTCGGTTATTGTTTCCTCAGTTCCTGGAAATGCCATTTAGGAGCATGTTAATTAATCCCTGGCTTCTTTGCAGAGTAAAACAAAATTGCCAGTACTCTCTTCTGTCTAGACATCCAAGAGCCTCAAGGCTGGTTATTAAATTTGGTTATTGATTACCAAGAAAAATGCTTAAGCAAATGTCACAAACAGAAAAAGAGACAGCATTAATATAGCAACAGCTTGCGCGCACATCCGTCTGACTGTAATGGTTTCATTTTAAATGTCACCGTGTCTCTCCGCTGCGCAGCATTAGCGGTCATAAAGCTTACTTCTTCCGGTTAGCGCCAGGCAGGGCCTGAATAGCCATCTGAGAAATTCAATTCACTCAAATTGAAATTGAGGTTTAGGACAGGAGCTGTCCAAAAGCGTGCGCTGGGATTACCCAGCCAGGTGGTGAGTCAAACTGTCAGAGAATAAAAGTAATTCAACCGCTGGCTCCAAGCCCACACACAGTGGGCCCATCCCGCTTTACGGATCCCCAGTGCTCCCCGCCTGCAGATAAATGTTAGCAGAGCTCAGAGATTATGTGTGTATGAATTCAAATGTGTGTGAGACTGTGTGTGTTTGTGTTTGTCTGTCTGCGAGCATGTGGATGTTTGTACATATTTGATTATGTGTGTGCATGTTTGTATTTGCGTCCGTGAATGCGTGCCCAGGTGGGGTGTGTGTACTCGTTTGTGTTTGGGAGTGTATGCCAGAGCGGGAGAGTGATTCCCCTGATGGCCATGACAGCTGTGCGAGGAGCGGCTCGGCTCGGCGTGTCGGCGCGGCGTCCACGCTCACCTGTCATCCCTCTGACAGAAGCCACTCTGTTTTGATTCATGCACTCGCCTTCTACAAAGGTAGGCTAATTGCTAACATTAAGCTGCTCTGCACACAGCATAAAAATGACTCAAAGATACATGTTAATGTCTTTGCAGAGCGAGGGGTGCTTCGGGTAGTCGTAGATCGCAGAGGGAGGTTCGAAACAGAAAAGAAAACTTGATTTTATGTAAGAAAGAGCCACACGAATGTCTAAAAACACCCCTGCACATTCACATACAGCATGTGAGCCTGGAGAAACACGTTCCAAACCTAAAGTAACTTGCCAAAGGCCAAAATGAAAGCCTGTGTTTCTGCAGTTCAATGAGTCTTCTGTGGTTAAAATCTCACGATCTCAGCACGTCAGTTTTCTTCTGCTGGAATCTCCCAGTTCAACTTTCATCCAAATCAAATCCATCATTTATCTGCTCCTTAACTGTACAGTCCAGAGGAGCAATTAGCCCAAAAAAGCACGGCAGGCAGAAGACAGTGACACCTGTTACTCAGTGTGTTTGCAGGTGTTATGTCATCGCATCGGACATGTGTTTAACTCACTGTTCATCTCACTTTCAGGTTGTAGATTTATGTCAAAACTGCATCTGCCTTCTTAACCAACAAAACATGATTACAGGTCTCAGAGTTTATTCTTTTTCAACTATAATGGTTTCAATATTACATTCAGAACCGCAATACCAAACCCCAACCCTGACAACAACTGCTGCACATCTGTCAACGCACGCTGCATTGTCAGACCTTGGCTGCACATATAAAGCATAAAAATAAATATGAAGAGGATCATCAGTCAACATGAATACTGCTGTGAAGCAAAGGTTTGACCTGTCAGCGAGGCACCACATGTTAGCCTGTGGATAACGGCAATGACAAGCAGGAAAAAGTGCAACTCTCTGCAAGATGCTCTTCAGGAAAGCAGCTGACTGTTGAGCACCGGCCTAATGCGAGTCTTTTTAGCCCTGAGTGATTCCTCAGTCCTCCACATGAAGTGCAGGGACGTGGACATGTTCATCCCTGCTGCACAAAGGTGAGGGAAGCTTCAGAGAGCATGAGGCAGATCAGAAGCCGAGTAATTTACAGAAGATTCAAAGTGTGATTTGTTTGATAATCCATATTCAAAGATGTGTGGAAAGGTGCGTGATTATGACACGTTTCTGACATGCAGTGTTTTAAATGAAGGTTGGTACAGCTCATAAGCCAGAAGCCAGAGGAAAAGCTCTCGAGAGAGACTCTTTGGTATATACTGCACTAATCTATGTCGCATTTTTGATCATTTTCCAATTTACCAGGCACTTCTGACAGGCAAAGCGCGTGGGAAGCTGACAAACATGTCAGTGAGCTGTACTTATGCTGTACAGCTCAGATACACTGTACATGCAGGATCCCCTGCAAAACAAAATCTGATATCTGCACCTGTGGAAATGAGACACTGTGCTCCAGCATGGAAGAATAAAACCAACCCCACCCCCCCCCCACCAGTCTTTTGACTCTGTGACACTATCGGGGTATGGCTGTAACTGTACACTCAAAGACCCCACTGAAGTAGGTTCACAGTTAATTAAGTGTGTGCAGGAGCAGGAATATTGAGTGACTTAACAGCAAATACGTCAACCTCCAGAGGTGTGCACAAAGCTATGAAAACATCTCTTACCACGGTGGTCAGCTGTCTTCACTTCAGTGTTGTCTCTTTACATTGGATCCCGGTCTTCTCCCCAACACAGGTCTCATGGAACTCTGTAATCAGAACAGACAATCTGTGATTCCTTCATATCTTTGCCAACAAGAGAGAAACACAAACCAGGCCAAACACTCCGGAGAGTGAAAAGGCTTAAGTGGGATCCTGCGAGACAGGAGTCGGCCAAATCCTACAGATAGCCGCCGCTCTGCACAAGGAAATCCACATGGCCACTGATGCATGCATGTACTGCCAAGTCAGGGATGACATGGGAGGAGTTGCAGAGTTCAAGAGAGGAAAATCCCCGAAGGAGGTGCAAGGTTTTCTTGTCAATGCAAACCGATGTTAGATTTTCATGTGACCAGCTTACCACTAAAAGGCTTAGTAGTCTAATCCTTTAGCCAAATGAAGTGTCTAACTTAAGGCTTAGACTGGCCAGAAGAATCAAAGGAAGTTTATAGTATGGATCGTGCTGGACTTTGGAAAGCCCAGGAGTACACTTTCTGATCAGGAATGCATCGATGGAAAGGCATTCCTGCTTGGTGCAGGTACTCCCTTAATCGTCTCTTCAGCTACTTAAGTCTGCGTGTAACAAGGCTTATTACTCACACACGAGAGGCAGGACTACAATAAAAGAAAGGCTGCAGGCGATATTAATCAGACAGCTTGGCTATCACTCACGCCTCATCTTAAGGTGTCACAATCCTGGCAGAAAAAGTGAGTAATTAGCAGGTACACCTGAACAAATATCGTCAAGACGAAGATGAGAAATGCAGTTGTGAATGTGTGAAGCTGCATAGCTGTTGTGAATGTCAAGTAGATCATTGCTGAGAAAGAGCACGCATGCTTAGCATACCTGTGCAGAGACCTGAAAGGGTTAGTTCAGGTGGTCTGACGCGGGGTTATATGAGGTCCTTATCTACAGCCAGCGTATTACCTACAGGAGATGTTAGTGCGCTGAACGGCGCCTACTGTAGCTCACACACTGACCATGGCCAAGCACCTCATATAACCCCACTTCACAAGGCCCAACGATCCCTTTAACTTCAAAAAACATACACCACTTCTTCTATCCTTCATCATAACTGTGTCCTTTTGAAGAAAATGATATTACATTGCACATCACATTCAATCATCTTAAACTGAACAGGACCAAAATCTTCCTCTTTGTGTCAGATCAAATAAAGTGACCAGCGGAGGCAAATTGAATATCGCTTCACGTCTGTGGTTTCTCACACACAAACACTCTGCACACACACATTAACATGAACATAAGCATCAGCAAAGATAAAAACAATGAGATTAGGGACGCAACTATAACGACTTTCAACCTCTTCATGTCCTTTTCTTTTCAGTCCATTAATCAGTGAGGGGTGTAAAGAGTAAGCTAAGTCTAACAACCTGCTTCAAGTCACCCACAACACACCTGCACTGACAGAGATGCTGGACGTCCGTGTACGACGGCTGCAGAGGTGCAGCAGCTTCACAGTAGACCACGGCATGAAAACTGAGAGCTGTCAAACCATGAAACTATAATAAAACGTTTATTCAACAAAAAACTGTAATTATAACTGATGGCAATCATTGTGAAATGTTGTGATACTGTAGTATAGCGGTGGGAGGCTTCAAAAGAGAACAGCGGAGACGCACTCTGGGGTCATGTGAGAACGTGATAAACAGCCCTGCCGCCCAAATCATGTGACCATGCAGCTGGACTGCTACATGGCGCTTCCATCCTGAATATACAGCAGAGACAGGGAAGCCGGTTTCTCATATGAACACAGGGGCAGCACATGTCCACGTCAGACACTTTCTCTTACTGGACATACTCCATTTGGTCTCGGTGATGGCGGGGAATCATCCATAATGATGACTGTTTCGATCAATACTGCATGTATTTGGACGTATCTGCAATATCAATGAAGGACTGGAAAGCAGTATACAGTCGAGCAGAGAAGAGTACAGAGCAGCTACATGCCATTTAATGTCATCTACATGGCCACTGGCTGGACATGTAGCAGGGCAGCGGTGCATACACTGTGAATAAATACGGCTCAAGGCGTAGTTCCAGCTGTGGAAACGGCAAATCTCTACAGGTGGACACATTTCTGGTCACACGGCGTACGCCGCCGTACTGCCAAACCGTGGAACAGCCATATTTTCTGAGTCCATGAAAATCCATGAAAATCTCACGCTGTACAAAAGAAATATTCACATTACATTTAGTCTTCAAAAAAGCACGTGTAGTTAGTAGTAATGCTAACATTAGCAGCTAATGCTACTTCCACTGGCCAATGAGTCCTCATGGGCACTGAAGCCACGTGCCCAAACAGCGCTACTGTAAACACCAAATGAAGAACGACGGCACTGAGCCAGGAAGAGCTAAACAAGAGCAACTCTGAAGTATTTTAGTGGAAACACATCCTAAGTAGGGAGCAGCTGAAAAGCTAGCTAGCGCCATTGTATCACTGCTCATGTTTACAAGGCTTTTGAGGCAGAAGACATTCAGTGAGTCATTTCAGTGTTAGAAATACAATTTAAGAAAACAATGGCTTCATTTTAAACACATATAATCACACGTTTGAATCACGATGCATCATTACAAATGTATGTAATGTGAAAAGCACAGCCATTGATTAAACACACAATATCATGACATAACAGTCATCGTGCGTCTGGCACACGAGATTAAGTTTTCCAGGTCGTATCATTACCTGATGACATTCAGCCAAGTCACACAGCAACAATCTCACCTTCCTCTCGACTTGGCAGACGGACACTTAAGGCCACTCCTATCTTAGCTGAGTAGATAATGGATTAATTCTTCTTGGATGCACATGAACGTGGCTGCTGGTTGGCGGCGTTATCAAAAGAAACGTGGAATGGAATTAGTGGCCTTTTGGTATCATGCTTTGTCTCACAAATCAAAGTCAGCAGGTGGAAGCTGTGCAGGTGGTGAGCTTCAGTGTTTCACAGAGTTTCTGCATTTGCCATTTAACACATTCAAAGGCTTTTTATCTTAAAGTGGGAGACAACTTTTCAATGCGCCTTAGATGACCTCCCTCAGAGCTGCATCCACCAAAAGCACAGGATACACTGCATTTGTTTCCACATATCTGCAAAGGAACGATCAACAGCACTTTGGAAATAAGAGAGAAAAAGACGCATGTTTACTGAAGTGAAACTGTCAGAATTTCATATGGAGCAAACAGGCAAGAGGTAACTACAGCAGGGGCTGGCGTCGGGGTGGAGGGGGGATTAGAAGAAGACATTCAGGGAAAAAGCGAGTTTCTAATGTCTATAATGGAGAGATGAAAGCAGACAGAAGCCATGGCAGCCGGACTGGATGGGCTGGATCTTCCCTGGAGATCGTACCCGGTGGCAGACAAAACTGCAAAATCAAAGCGAGACTTTATGGGAGCCAATCTGAAGTCTGATGGTGCCATTCTATAGTAATTACACTGTGCAATCGACATTTACTTCATACCGATACATTAAATGTTTTCACGTGCCCTCAAAGAGAAAACAAAGACAGCTCTCAGTGCTGAACGCAGTTCCACGAAAGCAGAAATCTACTTGATTTTTTAGGGGACATTGGATGAGCGTATGGTATGCATCCATCACGTCCAAACACATTCCTATTTGCCTGAAAGAAGCAACCTTTTGATGAGTTTTTGGACTTTGTAAAGCTGAAAGGAGCTGCCTTTCAGTTCAGGGACAACTGCACAGACTAGTACATATTGTACAATACGTGTTCCACTCCTGTCCACAGAGGCTGCAAACAGCGTCAGCTTGTATCCTTATATCCAAAAAACGTATGTAAATACTCAAATACTGCAAATATTGTACACCTCATCTCACCAGTGTCAATAGCTTCACTACGATAGCTTCCAAAGTATACGCCGCCTCACTGTTTCTGAGGCGCTGAAGCCAATAAAGGATCTATAATTTCTAACAGAATGCACTGGAGAGGTCAAAGGGTTTCAGCACTAACTTCCACACTGATTACTCAGCATGAATCCACTCCACTAAGGGGATCTATATGATTTGTTAAAGGGTGCTTGTGTAGAATCATTACCAACAGACTGAGACACAACTCCACAGCTGACTTCTTCCATAAGTCAGATCCAGCGCTCCGGTGAACGTCTCTTAAAGCAACACGTTTCGTTACCGGCTGTGGTGATTCGGTGTGGCCATGCATCTGATTCTCCGGCTAATCCATATGCTAAGCCAGCTCTCAGCCACTCAGGGAGGGATAAATATGCATCGGCACAGGCGGGACAGATAAGAGGGCCAGCTGCTTGGAGGCAGGGTTAAACCTGACAGCACTTAAGCCCATCTACAGTATATGCTCTGTTTTATTTTAACCAGACAGAGAGAGATAGGGGTTAGTGTTACAAACAGGAAATGTGCAGTAATGATTCTGTCCTGTTCTGAAAAGCATCTTCTTCAGCACCAGTATCGCAGCATCAACACTTAAGTGGTACAGACCATCATGTGTCCAATTCAAGGACCAAAAGCTGCCGTCGGATGTCTGGACAGACTCATTTTCTTCACTTATTCTTTGATCAGATACATTCTGCTTTCAATAAAAACTCTGCTAATATTACAGTATCTTATTCAGGCAAAGCTCTCGTCAGGCTGTTTGTATTTAACAACATTTAGGATTAAATATCAAAGTAAGGTATCAAGTCATGTGTTTTATCTACACGACTGTCAAACCCTGCTCTGCTCTCCACCTATCACAGCTGCATTCATCACACCACATGTGCGTCTGGGGCCCTAAACAAAATCACAATATTTCAGGGTATTTCTGCAATAATGGCAATCTTGTGGTTATGACAAAATATGGAGTAGAACTCGACAAAGACTCGGTGATGTGACGCTCAGCTGTTCGCTCACATCAGCTGTGGCTCCACTCACACTCGACTTCTTCTGCTTGAGGAGGTGAAGCCAGTTTGTTGTCTTGCTCCTTTTGTTGTTGCAGTCTTCTGGCACTTCTTCCATGGTGTGCTGTGCATCTGAAACCACTTCCACACTACTGAAGTCACTCTCCTTGCTGGAACCAACTCCTCCACCGTGGAGTAATGTTATTTTCGCTTTAGCCAAACTTCTTGTTGTTGTGTGTAATGCTATGACATCTTTACGTCATCCAGTCAGATTATTGCCAATCAAGTGCTCAAAAAGACGCAAGATCACTCTGTTTAGACTACAGACTCACTTCAGTCATTTGTTTGAGCAAATATAAAATGACATTTTCATTAATATTCCTGCCTTTGAGCTATGATGTGTGATCACTGACAGTCACCAGAAAATACAGGAAGTGGACAGACGGAGCAGAAAACCAGAAACAACATTCCTCAACTTTGTCCTCCAATGGTCCAAAATAGAGATTTAACTACTTTATCTATGACATAACATGTCTACACACGAGCTCCAGTGACAAGTTTTAGAGCATAACAACAAATATCCACACTGGTAGGCTGACACATGACTTCCAGGTTCAGCAGATGGTCATACAGATTAAGGCACGGACCCTCCGGCGGGGTCTTAGCGGTATTGAAGAATATTCGTTGTTCCTTCAAGCCAATTTTGACTGTGACCACATTCTGAACGTAAGACGTGAACCCACTTCATCCCAGGTGTTTTCTGCAAAGTAAGTCACACGCTGAGGCAGTTACTTAAAGGAACAGTTTAAAATGTGGGAAATCCACTTGTTGGCTTTCTTTTGAGCGAGACACCTCCTGTCTGTCTGTCTGCCTGCCTGCCTGCCTGCCTGCCTGCCTGCCTGCCTGCCTGCCTGCCTGCCTGCCTGCCTGCCTGCCTGCCTGCCTGTCTGTCTGTCTGTCTGTCTGTCTGTCTGTCTGTCTGTCTGTCTGTCTGTCTGTCTGTCTGTGCGTCATTTGAAATGTCCCGCATGGCAGAAAAACACAGAGATCATCATCAAACCATAATACAACATTTTTCAAAATATATGTTTGCTTTCTGTCCAAACAGCGAGACCATAACACTGATATCAATCTCATGTCTGTGAAATACAAGGTACGACACAGTTAGCCTAGCTTAGCATAAAGACTGGAAGCAGGCTCACCAATGAATTCATTGCATGTTGTTTGCTTAATATGTACACATTTGTTTTGTTTGAATAAATAATTTGTCAAGGACCACTTACAAAAAAACCTCAAACAAAGAGGAGAGAGTCTTTGTACCAGATTTAGCTTCTGGCTACGTTCCATCCACTAGACAGGCATAAACACTACAAAACACAAAAGAGAAGTGTAAAAATAAACAGGGTTTGGTTTTAGGGGGACTTCTGCGCTGCAATTATTTCTGTTTGTGTATGAGCAAAAACCAGTGACATACATTGTTTTAATTAGTGAGCTTCAGACGTGTTAGAGGGATGCATATTTTTCAACTTTGGACAGAACCAGGCTTCCCGTTGCCTTTATGCTAAGCTAGCCTAACTCTCACTCCATTCCCGTATTAAATAAACAGAAAACAGATTACTATTAATCTTCTCATCTCACTGTCACAAAGAAAGCAAATTAGTGTATTTTGAAAAATCACAAATGCGAGTTTTTTAAAGACAGCTTTGTATTTATGGGTTGTTTGTAGCCTCAGTGTAGCTAAGCTAACACGAATCCACCGTCTGCCAGCAGGCACGTCGCTGATGATGCCTTTTTCTGTGAGTGGAAAACATCTTCGGACCTTTATTGCAGAAACGGGTGGCGGATTGAATCATCCGTCAAGCAGCCAACCACAAACAAAGTGGCAGAATGTCGTCACAAGGTGGCGAGTCCGAAGGGACGCTCTTACAAATCCAACATCTCTGGACCACTTCTGAGGCAGAACGGCGAGTATGTGAGCGAAGAGCAGAATGGAGGAATGCCACAGTATTACTGGCTGCATTCTTGGACAGGCTACACAAAAGGTGAGATTTATGGTCTGCTCGAAGCAACCATGTGTTTCATTTTTACAAGAGAAAAGACTTGAAGGATGAGGACCAACAGCTGAGTCCACATGCGATGCTGATTCTCTTTGAAATGCTCAAACTGAGAACGATGAGCGGCCTGCAGCATGACTGTTCAACACTGCAGCGTGTTTAAAGCCGATGATCACCTTGTTGTAACGGTGCATCTCTTATTTTCTACAAGTCTAAAAAAGGAAGCTTCTCTTATATTCAGGCCAGTATGGTATTTATATAAGCCTGCTCATCTGCTCTGCCATCATCCTCTTAATAGTGAGAGACAGGACAGTTTCTGTAGGACTGCTGATGAAACGCATATTCGAGATACCTTTCTGTTTATTTCATCAGGAATAAAAAAATCTCCTTTCATGCAAATCTGTTTTGTACTTAATGAAGTATCGTCACTTTGTTCCCCTGCAGCTTTGACAGAGGACGTCCAACACATTGCTATGCCCGTCGTGCACACCAGCATTTTGGAGGCAGGCTGATGCTTAATCTTCACAATAAAAAAAAAAAATCTCTCTTGTAAAATGACAGCATCTCCCAAAACTCGACTGCAGCCATTGTTAATCTTATTAGACAAATCTGACGTTTGGGACAGAGCTGTTTGACAAAAGGCTTCATATTATAAACAACGTCAGCCTTTCCATTGTCACATGAAACTGAACCGTGCTGTATGTTGAGGACCAAACTCCTGCTTTTAGTCCCTTTAGCATATTTCTACATGTCTTTCTCTTCTAGAGCTGCAGCGATCTCTCGATTCATAGAAAATACATCTGCAGCTATTTTGATCACCGAACCATCATTTTAGTCATTTTTCTTCAGAGGAAATGCCACAAAATGCTGGTTTCAGCCTCTCCAGCGTCAGGCCTTTGTGTTTTTCTCTGTTTTTTTTTTTCATTGTAAAATGAGTACCTTTGGGCTTTGGACTATTGGTCAGACGAAACAAGACATCTGAGGAGGTCACCTCAGGCAGTGGGAGCTTATAACAGCCATTTTTCACAAACAATTGAGAAACTATTGTCCCTAGTCTTTTTACAGCACAACAATAATAATAATAATAAATGAGGCTCTCGCTGCGGGGGGGCTTCACTGATGGGGGTCTGTGGGGATCCTGCCTGCAGTCCGTTTCTGAGAGCTGCTGTCATACAACTAGGACTTCCTAATAGACGTGGGCTAAGGGCTCTCCATGCCAGGGAAGGCCTCAAACAGGAAATGTTGCAGGCTCACTGACGCTTTGCCAAACCACCCGCTGAATCACTTCCATCTGTTTGCATATTATGCAAATCACCCTGAGTTACTTAAGTGTAAATGAGAGTAGATGTGTGTTCATCTGTGTGTGAGAGAGCTCCTTTCCAAATCAGCTTACAATCCACCCTGACACATTAATATCACACATGTCAGATGTGCCACCTGAAGGACTCCATATTTCCATTCCAGGCATTCAGCTGATGCTCCCAATCAGACTGTCTTACACAGAATAAACTCCATTTCCTTTATTTGGACTTTGTTACAGACGAGAGCGGCATGTATTCCATTAATGCTCATTTCAGTCCTAATCCAATTCATTGTTCCTCCACGGCTCTGTGTATGGAATAAGTCATTTCCACACAGGATTAATCCAGTGTGCCTTACTTTTAGAGCAATCTGCTGGTTTGCATACTTTAAGAGCTTAGATGTTACATGTGGTCTCAGACAGACACACACACACACACACACACGCACACAAACACAAACACGCATGCACACACAGTGCTGTAACTGAGCCAATGTGGAGATTGATCAGCTGGGCCGTGTCCAAATTAAAGCCCGTCCTCTGCAGACATGCCAAGCATAATAACTCTCTCCTCTCTTTGCACTTTTCCTTGGCCGGGGAAAGTGGGGAGAGAAACAAAAAACACACAGGGAAGACAGAGAAGGCATGAAGAAGAAGAAGAAAAAGAGGTGCAATTGGATAATGTCTTGACACCTTTTGCAGAAAAATGAATGCCTGGCTCTCAGATGTCTGACCCATTTTCTGCTCTCGCTCTCTCACTCCCCTCCTTTCTCACTAATTTCCTTCCTTCCTCTAATCTACAGTAAAGAAGCCGTCTGACTCAGACTTATTGGAACTTCTATGAATCGCAGTGCCACAGAGCCAAACCTACGCACTAAAAACACATGCACACAAACACCCACCCCCCCCCCCCCAGCCTGATCTACAGTATGGCACTGCAATGACTGGAAAGAGACAACGGACCACGCTGTGCTTGAACTGACAGCGCTTTTAAAGTCCCTGGGTGGGCTTTTACACGACTTTGTGTGTTTGTGTGTGTGCACCCGAAGCGGGGCAGGCACATGTGCTGTATGTGTTCGACAGCATGCATGAGAGGCCTGTGCTCCAGCAGAGACAGTTCAATAATCAATTATTCACTCGCTGGAAATACACTGGCGCTCGTTTCTAATAATAAAATCAGTTGGCACAATTGTCAAGACAAAAATGGGCCACGACGATGGATAAACTTAAGTGTAATTACATACAATATTGAGAAGACATTTCCCCTGTTAGCATTGGTGCATATTAGCATTTTAGCATTACATATAGTAGTCATGCATGTTTATATTTGACTGAGTATCTGCACTACATCTTCGCCGTGAGAGGTTACCTTTTATGTCTGCAAGTGAACTTTAAAGGGGCAGTTCATGCAAATTACACAAGACATTTTCCAGGTAGAGTGTCGTTGTTGACCTAAAGCGTCATTTTGCAACACGATCTAAATTGCGTTCACCTCCACTGTTTGAGGTTGGAGGCGGAAGTCTGAAAAATGCATAGCAAGTCAAAACAAAGCCTTCTCTGTATCGTAGTTTTATCAAAATCACTGATTGATAGTGTTGCAAATATGGAGACCTTATTGGTTGTTTACTTCATCTGTGATGTCTTATTTCACTTTAAGATTCCAGCCCTGGGTGATCTGGCGCCACAAAGTTTTGGTTTCACACTGCACGTCTCAGGATTGTGAGGCGACCCCGGCTGAACACTTCTAACGAGCGGCAGCAGCGCTTATTGTTCGGTTTGCATGAGCAGTAACTTAATACAGCTCTGATGCAGCTGCAGGAGAGTGAACAGTGAGACATCAGTGAGATCAGATAACAGTAACGCTGGATTACATGCCGCACTGTTTCCTGTGAATACACAATAACAACAACATACAACATGCATCCTGCAACAATGAACAACAACTATTTGGGGCGATCAGTGCATGTAAACACACTGAATGACAATTACTGAAAGAGTGTCAAACATGAACAGAAAAACCAGAGTTAGACTGCATTAAAAAACTAAACCAAAGACATGCTTCAGGCAATGATGAACAGGAATGTCATGAACACATCATTTGTGTTCAACGGGGCAAGTCGAGCGACAATCTGTGGAAAAACAGGTGGAAAGACCTCGACAGGTAGAGGGTAGAGGAGACCAGGGGTCACCTACGGACAGCTAATCCCCCCGTGTCAGATAAGGCTCTGCCGGCACACTTGTGCTTAGCACACTAACACGCCCCCCCAACCACCCACACACACACACACACACACACACACACGCACACACAGGAATGACAAGGGGAAGCAATGGACTGTAAACAATGTACTTTCACATGATAGCCACACAAATAGGCAGAGAGAGAATACATTAACTCACAGTCAACACATGATCCATGTACCCTCTCTCCCTGTGTGCTAGCCTGCCTGCCTCTCTCTCTCTCTCTCTCTCTCTCTCACCCTCTCTCTCTCACCCTCTCTCTCTCTCTCTCTGACACACCAGCAGGGTCAGCGCTGCCTGCTTTGGCACAGAAGAGGACTACAGATGTGAAAGTAGGGAGAGCTCGCTCTGGGGACCAGCTGGAGCGTGTCCAACCTGGACAAGGGTCAGGGACACAACTGAGAGAACACAAGCAGCATTTGGAGCCTCTTCTCAGGGGCCGGCCAGCTTGACACCCTCGTCAGTCACCCTGGGCCTCCATCCAGCCACTTCTATGAATGCTCCATAGACCAGTTTGATTATTTTGACTGTTCGCTTTCACACCTTTGTAAAATTTCTACATAGCAAAGAAAAATTCCACGAGTCAAAATGAAAGTGAAAATAATTGAAAAACATGTTGTTGTAATTAACTGACGGACTTGACAGATAATTGTTTTGATAGAGGAAGCAGCTCCAGTGATACAGGACTGCGGGCAGCTTAGTGCTCCACTCACTGTCAACTCGCATTAAACAAAATCAAACAGTTGTTGTCGGGCACAGCACACACACTCACTGGAGACGGTTCAGACAGAGCTGCATACACAGCAAGGCTGCTGGCTGCAGAATGGACTGAACGTCCCTCTGTGTGTCCTCCTATGGACAGAAATGAGCAAACCCTGAGTCTCTAATGCAGCATGTGTTGGTCACAGGGTAGTGGTTTGTAATAACTCGAGTGACAACATTTTAGCTAAGAATAGCTGCCTGCATGTGTTCATGAACATGACTGTGTGTGATTGTGGGATGTGTGAATGCCTGTTTGTACATGCATGCATATCAACTGTATGCAACACTTGCATGCAAGCTCCCTGAACCTCTGTGTCCAGTGCTGACGGGCCGGAGCTGCTGCAGGGCGGCAGTGTTCACTAATCACACAGTGATTGCTTCACACTTTGCCTATTGAGTTTCCTGCTAACCGGGCCAGCTATGTGGAAGGAAACCAGAGCCTGTCCTCTACACCAAACACATGGAGACGCTGCAGAAATACAGTGCTCACACAAACAGCTCTACATGCACACACATACATGCACACAGCAAGAATCGACGAGCAGCACCGCTCTCACCACATGCCAACACATGTATGTGTGTGAAAGAAGAGGTGTTACTTTGAATGTCAGCAAGAAACTGAATCAACTTAGACCAGAGTCTACAGCATGCCAGAGTTCACTGATTGGCTGCAGTTGAAACATCTCAGATGAGGAATGTGCACGCCTGCCAGATCAGCAAGTCTCTCAATGCTTTTAAAAGGACAAACACGCACGCACACGCACGCACGCACGCACTCTCACACACACACACACACACACACACGCACACACGCACACACACACACACACACACACACACACACACACACACACACACACACCCACACACCCACCCACCCGCAGGGCGTTTGGCATTAAGTTGGCATTCTGGACCTCCCAGTTCGTAGCTATCCATCTCTTGACTTGGCGAGCAGCATGACCAGGTAGAGATGAAACACATTCCCTGGCTCAGGTAAAATGCCGGGCAAATCCCCGGATTAATGATGCATGCAACCTGAACAGCATCTAGTTTGTGTGTTGGCAACTTGGTGATCTTATAGTGTTACGTTAATGATTGTTTACATAACCTACATAAACTAGTACTTCAAGTTCTTAAAGGCTTAATTTGAGAGTGTTAATAACAGAGCGCCTTTGTGCCAGCACAAGAGTGGTTACTCTATCTGCTGTTTGATTATTTGTACGGCTGGGAGGAAATGCTTATCTCCTGATTCGATGCTATCACGACACTTGTCATGCGACTCTACGAAGTACCGCAACTCGATATTACGACTGACTGGAGTTTTTGTTTGCTTTTCTGACCCATGAGAGAAGATAACCACTGACATTTGA